>JADLZL010004172.1:0-92742 GCA_015844335.1 Chrysopogon serrulatus
GCATTACCATTGCCTTGAAGAACGTGATCTCAGAAGATAGTGTTGATTGTGCTAGATGGCTTGGTGGTATGGAACTATCTTGTTCTTTGTTTTTGACACTAGAAAGTGTGATGCCTTCTTCTATGTGTACCTAGGTCTTTGTTTGTAATTGTTGTAAGGCATTTGGTGTTTTGTGAGATCTATTATGTAGTCAACATAGTTTCCCAACATTCCAATCTTATTATTGTTGTGGTTGTAATACAACACATTGTGTTATGTTGCTTTCTAGGGAATCTTGGTAGTTGGTAAGCTTGTCATGAGTGCTGACATGCACATAAAACTTTGTGGTTTTATTACTGTCTTAATGAAATTTGGCCATGACCTCTCTGGAGAAATGATATAATAATGCATAAATCTCTCCAACAGGGTCTAAAGGTGTAGAAACATTCACAAGCAATGTTTTAAAGAGAGCAATAGCATCCTCCTCCTGAAGCTATGCAAAACTATACTACGATTAGAGTAACCTATTTCATTAAATAGTTTTATAGAAAGCATGAAAATTCTTAATTAATTATGTAGAAAAGATATCGCTAAGAAAATTTAATGAACATAAATACGCAAATACATGCATAACACTCTAGGGAACATGTCTAAGGGGGCATGCACTTATACCATTCACTAAAGCAATCAACATACACATAGTTATAATTAATATTCAAAAATCAAACACAATGATGAGGCATAAAGACATTATCCTATTTCTAAACCCATTACTATGTAAATACAATATAACTAAGATTGATTAAATAGATCTATGTATTCTTAATGACAACATTGCTCTAGTATTTGCTTAAGGTTACTATCATTTACATTGGTCTTCCATGCAACACACTAGCGTTGCGCAGGCTAAGAAAATCCGTGAAACCTCGTCTTACCCTTGCACAGTGGAATTTGTTGCCCATGTGAAAACTAGGTAGGCTTTAGACCTTGTGCATTGGTGTGGTATCGGACGAGAGGACTTGTTTTTAACCCCAGCTAGGGGCAAAGCCCAGTGGAGGCAAAACTAGGCTCGGCTTCCTTGCTCTGGTAGAAATTTGCAAAGCCCAATAGATCATGAAACTCCCAAACAAGCCCAAAAGCTCAATGCCCAACAGGCCACTCACACATCCACGCAAGGAGGCTGACTGCCGCCACTACCTGATGGGATTGAATCATCGCTTTGCAATGCCATTTGTGATGTTCAAACTATACTGGCAATTTTTATTCTAAAATCGCCACCCCCCCCCCCCCCCCAATTTATTCCACTTGGTGACCCTAGCCTGAAATTCACTTCCCACAAGAAGTCAAACCCAGGAAACTACAACAACTGAGTAATGATTATATGCAAATCATTCTGTCAAACATCTTACGACAAACCTTTTTATTCATGTGGTTTAGTGGCATCATTTTTATGTCCTTTTGACACATGCATGTTTTTGTTGCTTAAATGTAGATGGTAGAATTTGACGATCGAAATAAGAAATGAGAGTGTTTAAATGTAATTACTAAGATTGGTGGAATAGTATGAAACATCACATAAACTGGAATCATGATCGAGCAAAGAAGTTGATACATCGAACAATCCACTATTATGACATATGTCGTAGTAGATGTGTGCCTCGTGATTCCACTTGTGACTTATAAAAAATAATTAGCATGCCAACGTATGTCACGGGCTATACAATGATATTATCACATGGCTAAAACTAAATATATATTTGTCCTAGTACCTATTTCTTAATATCGCTTTGATAAGTAGGGTTATGTAATTGACATGTTTTAAATAGAAAAGCCAATGTCTAACTTAAAAATAGGTAAATCGTGCTCTATTACATTTAAGCAAGACCAATTTTAAAAAAAAAACTTTAATATTGTTGACACCACAGATCATTTTTATCGGAGCTAACTACAAGTTGGGTGAACTTGCTATAAGAGAGTAATTATGGAGATCAAAGAGTTTGTTTCTTGCTACACATGAATAAACAAATAATAAATAAATAAAACAAATTATGAAACTATGATTGTGAAACAAGGCCTTTGAAAGATCTTATTTTCTCACCTTAGAATTCAATTATAGTTCAAACATTCTCTCCATTTGGAAGGTCAACTTGTGCTAGGTAAAGATAACCGTTGATCTTTAAATTTTCCCCATTGTCACTACATTTTTGTTTATTCAACATTATACTTACTACATTGGTTATTGTTGATTGGTTATTCTAGATTCAACCGGTCAACTAGCCACGAAAAAATGATGTAATTGCGATCACTAAAGTAAGTAGATATAGGGTTACCACCCAATTTCACGAAGTTTTGGTGAGCACTATGTAAATTGAAAAGGATGCATCAATTTATCGTAACATAGAACGAGAAATAGGGTGCCACAGGATTAATCTAGAAGGAACCAGAAAACACCACGCCGCGGAGGGATACTAGTTATTGCCGTGCGGGCCGGACCGGCCTAGGCCTAGCCCGCCCGGGCGGCCCGCTTCGCCGCTTTGCTCCACCGCTTTTGAGGATCGATCTAAAGCGTCAAGGTCGGTTTGATTTCAACATGGCTATAAAATCGGGACCCTACTAGGCACATTCATTCATTCTCATTCAAGTCCGATCATCAAAGAAACCCTAATGCCTTAGCTAGGGCCTAAAGAGCTAGTTAGAACTAGAGGGAGGCAACATCTCACCTTTGTTCTTTTCATTGTATAGTTATAAGATTGCTACAATTAAATTGATGAATACTTATCGATTATATTTATAGTTATATTGTTCTTTGTCTATTGTGGTTATATGCTTAGTATAGCTAGATTGACATTATATGTATTCATAGGTTCGTATAGCGCTCATCTAATTGATCGTTGGATGAGTAGTGAACATTGTGTAAGCGTGGTACTTATATATTGTTTACTTGCGAATGCACCCTATAGGCCGGGCTTGGTAGATCATGAGTGTGACAATCCTGTTGAGTCCTATGTAGTCCAAACCCCGTTTATAGACACAGTAGAACTTGTATACGAAGGAAGGGCGTGCTATGTTCTCAAACTTCCCTAGTATGTCCATTATGAGTAGATATAATGTTAACCTTAACGATGACTATTAGGTATAATTGCACTAACCATGGTATGCATTGACATATAGCTAGAAATAACTTAACAATATCTCTTGATGTTACCTAGTAACTCTAATGTTATAGCTAGAGTCGATGATTTATATTTATCTTTATCATTTATCCATTGAGTAGTGAGAACATGGTTATGCCTATCCATTACACTCTAGGTTAAACCTTGTATACCCTATAAATCTTCCCTTGGAAAAATATAAATGACAACCTAGTAATACTCTGGGTAAAATGCTACAATGGTATTTAATCTGCACTTGCGGATACTATTTTTATGTTCTAAATGGTGGCATGATTTAATACCACATCTCTTGGTGTTATTGCTGGGATGACAACTTAGCGTTTTAGTGACGATGCTAAGAAATGCCTACAAATATTTTTGGCACCGTTGCTAGAGGTAACATTAAGAGGTGTCAACAGTTATCTAGATCATATCTGGTAACTTAGAGAAACGAATTGGTCCTTTGGTACCATCTAACAGAAAGTTGAGCACTATGAAAGGAAGTTTGATCAATTTGGCTACGATAGCATGACACAATTTTCTCCGTAACTATGGTACGATACTAGTTATTTCCCAGTATGTGCCTAGCCGCTCCAATAATAAAGACTTTAATTTTAACATGCATCAACCCTACTAGGCGTCAAATATATTTTTCTGCCGCATGGTCTGGCCTGTTAGGACATATTATACTATCTTTATCGGGGAAGGATTCCCGCCCCCCTAGCATAGGAAAACTGTTCATGTGGGTCCACCACTATTCACATGGGGCCCACATGCACAGGTTCAATTTCAACATTTTTTTCCTCATCTTTATTACTAGTACAGTTTAATAGCACATAAACAACATAGAAAAGCCATAGGAGAAACAAGGCAGTTAAGTTTATGGGTGGATGGCCAAAATATTTAAAAGGATATATATTGTCTTGAAACAAGAGGGCACCACTACCATTCCAACCTGGATTTTTTTTCTAACAACAAAGTTATTACAATGTTTTTCAGTAAACCATACAAAAAAAAAACATAACCATATACATAGCTTTTGGGTTAACTATGAACAAATCCCAAAAAAAGAACAAGGTTCACCAAATCAGGCTACATTACTTGTAGATCTATCCAGCACAAAAACCACATTTCTATTATGTACAGCTAGCACGTCAACAAGGCAGGCAAAGATGGGTTGTGCAGTAAACAAGAGGGCACGACTACCATCAACCTGACGAAAGGCCACAATGTGGTTTGGGTACAAAATTACTTTTCGGGTTAAATTTTGTGGCAAAAAAAAACAGCAGGCTATATTGCCATAATAGATCCAGCACATAAACCAAATCTGTGAAGCCAAGGCAGGCAAGAAACGGGGGTGAGGCCCAAATCTAATGAAATTAGAGGCAGAAGTAAACTTGATGAAGGCTGCAGTGTTGTTAAGAGTGAGAAAACCGTTTTCTGTTCTAACCATATGGCAAAAAAAGCCAAAAACAAAGCAATATATGTACAGTGGAAGGCATAGTACACAATATCGCATGCGTTGGTTTCGTGTCTGAACAGCAAAAGAACTCAGAGAGTGCCAGCCGTACTGCAAAGAAGACCGATGGCACTGGAAAACGCACCTCCAGATCGCTCCATGGTTTACTTAAAACGGATTTAACTGAGCCAAAGAAAGAAGAAAACGTCCATGTACTAGTAGAGATCACAGGCTCTACCAGTAGAATAGCTGGGAAAATCTTTTTCTAGGCCGCAGTGCATTTAGTGCGACCACTCCTAGCCAAATCTTACAAGGGGCTCTATTCCGCCGTACGTGAACATATTTTTTGCCTGTTATAAGGCCAAATTTTCCTATTGGCTAGACGCCTACACTAGTTTTATCGGAGAAATGAACTGCCTACATGTACTAACTGTCCTTTCCGCCTGAAACCACGGTAAAGTTGATGCAAAACATTGGCAGGAGCAGAAAGGAATACGCACGCCACAGCGAGGCAAGATCTTCGGGGGCGCAAAATCTTCAAACCGGCCAATGGATAAGCACAAGGAGAGGGGGAGGGGAGAGGTGAGGAGAGGAGTGGGGTGGTGGTATCTGCACAGTCACAGAATTTCGTCTCCCACGGGGCCAAAAAGAAGGGAGAGGCCACGCGGTTGCTACAGGAGTTCGCGCAGGGAGCGCGCAAGAATCCATAAGATTTTTGCAGGCTTTCAGTCCCACGGAAAACAGTAAAGTAATCCGAGGAGTCCCACATCGCCATTCACCAATCGACACACCCGCAGGCCGCAGCCAAGGAAAACAAAGGATTGCTCTACCCAGGATTACCCCCATGCCAAAAAGATAGGTAAAGAAAGACCGCCAGAACGAGGTAGAGTATTCTCGGAGGAGAGGAGGGGGGATTGGTTGGTACCTGCCGCTGGCGAATTCGTAGAGCTTGCCGCGCGGGGAGAAGACGACGAGCGCGACCTCGGCGTCGCAGAGGACGGAGAGCTCGAACGCCTTCTTGAGCAGGCCGTTGCGGCGCTTGGAGAAGGTGACCTGGCGGCTGGTCGGGTTCTCTATCCGCTTCATCTGCGTCTTGCCCCGCACCATCCTGGACCGCCGGGGACGAGAGCTCCTCTCCTCCAACCGAATCGCAGCCCAGCTCCGTCTCCGTCTCCCCGGCGCTCCCCCCTCCCTCCCCCAGATCGGCTGGCGGCGGCGGCGGCTAGGAGGAGTCGCGACGAGGCGCAGGGGGTTTGTTATCCGAATTGGGGCGGCGGTGGAGGCAAAAGTGGAAAACGGGGCGGGGATCTGGGGAAGGGAAAGGGGGGCACTCACCAAAAATGGCAAGGGAGGGCGGTGGTGGGAGAGAGAAGAAGGGAAGGGGAGAGAGGGGGCGCGGGGGGCCGCGGTCGTAGGGTTTGGCCTGTGTGCTGTGCGTGCCTGCTTTGCCCGCCCCTCTCTCTCTCTCTCCTCGCCTCCTCGGCTTTCCTTTTCCGTCCCTGCCGTTGTTGCCGTGAGCGCCGTGTGGTGGTGGGGCGGGCGGCGCAGCGAGAGCGAGCGCAACGAGGCGGAACGGAAAGAGGAGCGGTTGGTGCCGTTTCTGGGTGTGGGCTTCCTTCCACTGCTAGCTGCTGCTGGACGGAGACGAAAGGGTATCACCACCACCACCGAATAAAGAATGGTGGTAATAATAGAGGAGGAAAAGCCAAGCCCGGAATTTCCATCCGAGGAAAATTATCGCGCCAGCCATTGGCCGGGTGCGCACTGTCTGCCTCTTTTCGGAAGGGGGCCGCCCGCGTCATTAAAGCCGACGAGCGATCCGCTCTTTTGCGGATACCCACCCGGGAGACCTCGCTATTTGCACGTCCGGGGCCCGGCTCCCCCGCACCGGAACCGACGGGACGACGACGACGACGACGACTTTGACTGATGGCCCGGTAATAGTAATGCGTGTGGTGGCGACTGGCGAGGACGCGAGGTGCAGCAGCCTTGCGTTGCAGCTGTGACGGGACAGGTGTGGAATGGACTGCTAGCAGCTTGCCAGCTTGCAAACACTGTAAAAACAACTCTTCCTCCGCCCCAGCTAACTACAGTACGTGTTTGGGAGGGCAGGGTAAAATTTTTATCCTGTCCCATCGAATCTTGTCATTCATAAAGTATTAAATATAGTCTAAAAAATATTTAATTATATAGATTGTAATGACTTTGTGAAATTAATTTTTTAAGTCTAATTAGTTCATCATTTGACAATGTGCTGCTATAGTAAATATTTACTAATAATAAATTAATTATACTTAAAAATTTTGTCTCTCATGGTTTCTTGATGAGTTCTCGTAATTTATTTTTTTTTATTAGTATTTAAAACCCCATTTCGATATCCCTTCGATATTCGAATCCGACAGCTAAAACTTTTTCCACACCATCCAAACACCCTATAAATCTATCTTTTATCTATCTCACCTCTGCATTTTATTTTATATGTTCTACTTTCTCTTTGTTTTTCCTTATATAAAAAAAAGATAAAATATCTTATAATTTAAATAGAAACAGAGCATATATAATCTGTCTACTCCTAGCTTTGTGTCGATACCACATAATAAGTGATAAAAAATATTGAAATGATGAATAAAATAGCCCACGCAATGCGTTATTTCAATTTGCCATTTTCATAGCAGTACATGCAGGAAACAAGTTGTATTGGAAACAATGTATGGTTTATCTAGATAAAACTCATTTCATCTCTTTTTTCATTAATCCCTTATCACGTCATGAAAAACCGACATAGCTTTTTAACTAATAAGAATGAAGCTAAAAAAAGAATGAAACTCCCATGGCAACTGATAAAACAAACGTGGCATGAATGAAAAAAATCATCATTGCTTCATGGGTGGGGCTTGCGGGGTACATGATGATAATATAATACTTTCTTCGTTTCAAATTATTAGTCGTTTTGACTTTTTTGATACATCTATTTTACTATATATCTAGATATAATAATGTATCTAGATACATAACAAAATGAATGAATCAAAAAAGTCAAAGCGACTTATAATTTAGAACGGAGGGAGTATATATATATACTCCAGCAGCAGCAGCAGCGATCGAGATGTTTGTTGTATATTACCTAGCCGGTTATAGTATCTTTGAATCGTCTACTACTCTCTCCGTTTCAAATTATAAGTCGCTTTGACTTTTTCGCTATATCTATTTTGCTATATATCTAAATATAATAACGTGTCTAGATATATAGCAAAATAGATGAATTAAAAAAGTCAGAGCAACTTATAATTTAGAACAGAGGCAATACTTTTTTTTATAGCAAAGTTACCGTGGCGTTGGATGGAAATGGTTGGCCAGTAAAAGAGGAACGAAAAGTTAAAGCATCCCTTTCCTTCCCTGGGCGAGGCATCGTTTTCCAGTGCTAGTGGGCAGTACGAAATTTTTGTCTTTACCGAAAAATTCTCACCTGTCATTACCATTTGCATTTGGACATGTGGCTGGATGCAAGCTTAGAATTTTCACACCAATCCCACTCCTCCCCAGCGCTACCAATCACGTGGATTTGATAACGATATACAACTGCGGTATGGAATATATGGTGTAAAGTAGTACATAGTCCATGTATACTAAAAAAATTTAGTTAGTTTGGACAAGACTTGCCGGTTTTTATTATATTTCACAGGCGTACAGAAATTTAGAAAACATAGAAACATGGAAAAGTTCTTGTTTTCAAAATAAAACCTAATGTAAAGTGAAATATTGGTTCAACAAATAAAAGGGAACGAAATTGCATTGGTGGAATTGTTAGCACAGTACCCTAGCTATGGTTATGGATGGTGCAAGGCAAGATAGAACAAGTGGGGTGGAATTGGTTGGCAAGAGCGCTTTCAAATGATGATAATCCTGTATAGTTTTTGTTTTAATGGAATCAAAATTGTTGTTGAAAAGCCCAACTTTAAAGTTTTTCATCTTGGCACCACCACTTTGTGGACTTCCATGAAGCATGTTTCCATGGTGGAGTTCCATGGGTTATTAGCTTCCTGTGTGCGCCGCACGTGATATGTGTGCATGGAACCAGAAAAAAATGTGGCTTGCAATAAATAGTAATAAATAGTGGTGCAAAATTATTTTTAAATGTTATAAGGCTAAGGTTTGTAGCAGTGTGTGTGTGTTACTTTCTTACCTAGTACAATTAGATAGAGATCTGTAGTTCCTTGCCGAAAGAGACATAATATTAGTAGGAACTCTGCATCGAAAGTTTTGAGACACATTTATATAGTTTTTCCTCCACCTATTGGCAGTTTTAGGAATTTGAAATGAGACAAGCAGAAGACTTCTAGTGGTCGAGAACAGAAAGCAACCAAAATACAACGATCAAACACAAAAATGAGGTCATCTTCTGTCTTGTACCTTGATTCAAACTTAGTAATTTGTTTGTTCCAGTGCCTACACGCACAAATAAGGATGGAATTATTAGTCCAAAAGTCCTAAACACATACTGGAGCTAACTGAAATGGACTATTTGTGTCTATAAATAGGGTTGATGCCAAAAAAAATGTTAGGTGCTTTGAATCTTTCGCCTCTAGTTTCTCCTTCTCGAGCTTTTATATATAGCTTTTAATTTTATACATGAAGCTGAAAGGACTCATTGACTTGGTGTTAAAGCCATGTCATGATCGTTAACACACACCAAGGCTTACATCGTTCCACCCTCGACATTGCCACACTTTGTTTGGCAAGGAATGGGTGGCAATAAATCAAATTTGCCAACGCAGAAACCATGGTAAAGTGCGACGATGCCTGGAATCAATGATTAGATGAAGGTAGGGTTAGTATATTATTTTTGTTTATCTTTTTTTTTTTGGGAAAATTATTCGTTTATTGGTGTTGTAACCTACACAATTAGGAGTTGATTGATCTCGGAACAATTTGTCTTTGTTTACACCGCTAATGGCATCCCTGTTTGTGACAAGTGTGTATATTAATTAATGATAGCGAAAGACAGTAGAAGGAGCACTACGTGTGGTGGTGTCCCTGATCTAATTATAGCATACAGTGCACGAAATTAACTGCGATAGAGATATACTGTATGTGCTTCTTGCTATGTGAAGGAAAGAACAGCAGCACCAAAAGCCGACTAGTCAAAAGATACCCAACGGATAATCAGCCTATCGCCAATCAATCTTTCACATCAAGGATTGCGGATCTCATCTCGCAATGGAACGAGAATCGCACAAATGCCCAATTTCAGCAGCAGCTGACGTTTCAAATGTGCTAGCTACCACCATGTGCTGGTACACGCTTTAGTTCTTTTTTTTTTCTGTGAATGAAGTTTTTTTTTCCCCTTTCACCCTCGTTGAATTTGAATGACCCCGAGTCCGAGAGCATGGAAATTTACGTAGTACAGGCCCAACTGCAAGGGAGAATGTGCAAAATGGATAAACTGCGAGGGGGATAACGAGAAACATCACGTGGCAGGGGCAATGGACGGAGCGACCTTGCCCCGTCAGGAGTGTCGTTTGTCAGAACTTTTCCCCGTCGACGCACGTCTACCTCGGGTACTCGCCACGGGAGCCAATGACGTGTGGGCTCCGCAACAGAAACAAGCCACATGTCATCCATTGGCGCAGTGGGCAGCCCATGCCAAGTCCATAAAGCCGCTGGTGGGACCACGCTTTGATGGAGGGCAGCAGCCATCAGCCAATCCCGAGCGCGCGGGGCCCACAGAGAGTGTACGAGGGTTGCGAATCTGTCGGCGTCCTCGGACAAGGACCCGTACGGAACGCCACTCCCTGGATCACACGTGGAGTTCCAGGACGGGCCACTTGCGCTGCTTGCCTGGTGCCTCGGTGGCCCATGCCCCTCCTCGAAACGGGTGGATTCACTGTGGCAACCATTTTTTTAGTATAAATTCAGGCATGCGCGTCCGGCCTCCCGGACTACCACGCCCCGCTCCGTGTCCAGTAACCCTTGCCATTAATAAATCTCTACTCCTAAAAATTACGTATGGATATCGTCTGCGCGGTAAGATGGATTCACCACTTCGATTCACCCGTGCCTGTGACTCCACCTGCTCCCCACACCTCTCTTCCCCGCACCCACGCTCCCGCCCCTCCCTTTCGAAAAAAATCTCCCCTGAGCCAGCCTTGGCGCCGCCGTCTCCCACTGCCAAATCTTGGCCGCCGCCTGCTTGACAACCACGACCTAGGGCGACAAGGGCGTGCCCTCGGACGCTTCATCATCAACGAGGCCACCGCCGACATCGCCGTTATGGACCTTGCTGGGTTATTGACTGCCCCGACGGATGGACGGGCATACGCCTCCACACAAGAGTCAGCGGGGACGGTCCGTCGCCCGGCGTCCGGACGCCGCCCTCTCATCGCCTCGCCTCGCCCGCGGCTTGGGGCGTTTGGAACCTTGCCGGCGCCTCTCCTTGCCTCGCAGCCTCGATCCAGCAGGCGTCGAGGTCAATCGGTGGCGGCGGAGGTCGATCCGGCGGCGGGCGTGTTCGATCCGTCGCGGCGGGGGCTCCATCCGCGGCGGCGGCGCGAGCGGCGGCGGCGGGGGCTCGATCCAGCAGCTCCTACGACGGCCCACACGAGCACGCGGGCGGCGAGCCAGCCACCTTGCCACCATCAGGTATGCCAATCCCTTTTCTTCCCTTCCTGCTGTCTGATCTGATCTAATTACATATATCCCATCTGAATTAGATCAGAACCCATCTGATCTGATCTAATTGCCTCACGTTTCCCTTTGAATTTTTTTTTAACAGAGAATTGAGCATTCTTTCTGAAAAAAAAAAAAAGAATGCCATGTTGGATTTCTTTAGAGATGATTTTCAGGGAGTGCCATTTGATCTAGCCATTGCTAGCGGATGTGACACCATCCTCTCCAGACTTTGGTATGCATGCTTCGATCACTCCCTTGAATTATTTCTCAATATACGTGAGTTTAATGCTATTGCTCACCTCATGCTTTCCTGTACTATGCTCTACACAAAATGCTGCTGTTGCTTCCTTTTGCATTTTGAGGACATAAGTGATAAACTGGCCTATTACCATTTGATATATGGCAAAGAGTCTGAAGCCTTTTCAGGAGTAGTGTGTGGCTTGGGAAGATTTAGATGACCCAACACAATATAATCTAACATGTGTACATTAATATCACATACTAATGTCAGGACAGGTAAATAATGCTTCACTCTTGATTGCTAGGATGAGCTTTATTGTTTGGTTGTATTGATTAATCATGCACACAATGCTTAGTGCAGTGACCACCCCATCAGTTCAAGTGCCATTTTCTTCTAGACTATTAAAATATCATGTATGCCACTCTTTATAATATGTTGTTTTCAGATTTTTTTTTTTTTTAACAATGCTGAATTTTTATTAAAGAGAAATTTCGAATCTGATGTGTGTCTACCAGTTGCCTTGAGCTTCCTTTTCTCATTGTGTGCATGTTTATTTTCCTAATAATAGCAACTGCCCGATCAATCTGGATGGACACAGGACGGGGACTGATCTAATTATTATTACACGTGCGTACATGTATTTGCCTGCTAACTTTGATCCCTTTCAGTTAAATCAACAGAGTACCAAGAATTGCAATTCATCTATTTTTTAACCGCATATGTCAAACAGTTCTCTGAATATGTTAAGTTGCTATCCACGTGCTTAATGAGAGTTAGCCTTTTCAACTTCTATTTCCTGTGGCAATTATCATTCTTCTAATTGCTAATATGGATACACAATCATTGACAGCCTCCTTTTTTTTTGGTACAGAAGAAGAAAGAACTAAGCTGAGAAAGCGAGAAAGCCATAGTAGGTGAGTCAAATTTCCTTCGAGCATTTTTCAGTTACCGTTGATTTCATATCTCTAATTTTTTTGGCATCATATCTCCATAACTTAAGTCAATCTAACCACCTATTACAATTTGGTAAAAGGTTATTGTAGCTTGATCCGATTTCATGGGTGATATAGACTTCTGTGGCATAGTCTACTAGGAAACGTGAAAATATTTGAGCTGTTAGTCCGCTGTGTTTACCTTTCTATAAATCGAAGCAATTTTCTATATCTTTCCTATCTAAATTAGACAACCTTACCTAACAGGTAACAACTGAATATTTTGCCTTGAACTGGATCAGCTCTAATCTCGGTAATTTATACAAGATCTTTGGAGGTAATGAACCAGATGCCCGGTCAGTTCTTTATATTAAATAAAAGGATCCGTTAATAATGGTCTAAATTTATAACTATATAAAGGTGACCACTGTTAATGGAACTTGTATAGAAGTTCAGCAATTTTCTTTGCCTTTGATCTCATTGCTTCTGCAGGTACTATTTGATTGAGAGGTTTGTGGATCCTACAAATTTATTTTGAGAAGGCTCCAACAAATTTCAGTTTCTCCAGTGCAACACTGCCTATTTCATTTCTTGTGTGTGTGAGTGATTTGTTGAATTTGGGTCTGTCTAGGGTAGGCGGACATAGTTCTCTTTCTGAAGTCTTTGACCTATGAATGTACATTTACTGTTTTACTAAGAAACATACAGTTTGTTCCTCTCACATAAATGTGTGTTCTTGAGCTATGTCATGCAGGATGTCTTTTTTTTCGTATGTTCTCTAAAGTCTGAAATGCTTGCTTTAATTTATCATTACTTCATAATTGTTTGGGACGGGACTTGGGTCTTTTTGGTTCAAAGCTCAAACCTGTAGCACTTAGCCACCCTATGACAGCATGGGAACACCATTTCTTTTATCCAATTCAGTTCTGTGCTGTAACAACAGCTTGCCTCTTTGAGACTGCATCATTATAGGAACACCATTTCTGAAACTGCGGCATAATTAGAACACCATTTCTGAAACTGCTTCAGTTTTGAAGTCCTATCTAACGTTTAAGTTCAGAGCATCAGCAGCCCATTATCAGTCCATCAATGATTTTTTTTTTTTAATTTATAGAAAGTCCACTATACGAGTACGATACTAAATATTTTTCTGCCAGCTCCGATTGTTCTGCACCTGCCATCGACTCCATCAGAGCACTAGCAAAGGTACCCACTATGTTTTCGTGCCTCGTGTTTACTAGCACGCTATGTGCTCCCCATGCTACTCCATCTCAATGTGACTGTTCTTCAGCACTGCTCCTTTGTAGACTACCTAACGAACGTAACATTATCTTGCCTAGCTGCTAGCTCCATTGTGTGCCATATGTAGTGACTTGGTATTAGCTAATTTTAGCTTAATGTGACAGTTTATTGTTATTATATGTGTGGCCTATTGCTCCTTATGAGTATGCTTTGTTTAGCTCTTTTACAAAAAATCTCGATTTGCATGGCAGCACCTAAGCAATTTTTAACTGATCTATTACTATATATGCTGGGGAAACTTGATGTTGGCCTGCACTCGAGGTGGTCATGAGCATGATTCTCAGCTCATGTGAGCTTTGATTTGCTCGTTCGTTTGACATAATTTAATGATTCCTACAACTGCTGATCTTTATTCTTCTATTAGCAGAAATACCCTTTTTGTTGACAAACTAGCCTTTCAAAGCACAGCTAAATTGTTCAGGATAGCGCAGACACTACTAACAATCCAATAAATACTAAAAATATGTTCTATAATTTTTTTAGGGTTTCATTAAATGGAAAATAGCGGTTTTGCGTACACCATTCAAAGACACTACCAACAATACTAATGGAGGTACTCCTATGAAACATCATTTAGGGGCTGTTTGGATTGCAGTGGGATCACTCCTAGATGAGATGACAACAGCATCCAAACATGCCCTTAATTATTACATTACATTGTAACTCATTGATTATAATTTTAGATAATGTAACATAACCACTTCATGATTGTCAACAGGCAGGTCTGTAGATCGCAAAAGGGAAAGGGATAGTGCTCGATGGCGAGAAATGTCTCAAGAGAAAAGGGACGAAAAAAGAAATAGAAAGCGTCGAGAAGCTTATGACGGAAGGAAGGAGAGACGAAACAATGGTATTAGATCATAGATATTTGTTTAATAAATACAAGTATTGCTACTGTTGATTCTTGTATGTAATGTGACATGTCAAAATTTGTAGCCGGTGAGGATGCATCAAACAAGGAAAATTTAGATCCTAACGAAGCTCCTAATGAAACAAACGATTGGCTGCGCCGCACCCACAACATTAATGATGAACCTATATCCACTAATTTACAAGGTGATTAAATTTTCGCTATTATCACCTGAATGTGTATATTTCTAGCTTTTTGTTATTTCGCTACAAATTAACTAAAAATAATATTGTAGGTGACTATGCAACATCTCAAGGCATTGTGGGTAGTGAAAATGGATCCAACAACACTCCTGCTACATTACAAGATCAAATTAACTCACAATGTCCCTTGGTTTGGTTCGGTTGCTTGTATAACCAACAACAATGGTTCACGTAAGAGGGAGTTAACGAGAAGAGCAAATCATGGCACATCGTGCAAGGAGTAGGTCGACATATGCAAGCATGATGACACTGAACAAAGGCAACAAAGGCTCAAGCGACGGAGGTCGAATAATAAAGCTCCATTGCGTAAAGAGGCAATGAAAGCAGCATTACAACGATCAAGAGAGAAGAAGAAGACCACACTAAACCCGGAGTCTATCGCCATGGAGAACCCGCTTTATACTCCCGAGGTTGTGTGTATTGCTTGTGGGTGCTTTTGGAGGTCATGGATCCACGATGAACTCCGGTGATTGGGTTATCCCCGAGTCCAAGTGCAACACCTCTTTATATTCCACCATTGCATGAGAAGGTTGATGACGAAGGATGCGATGAGTTCCGCCTCGCCATATGACACAAAGATCACATGTTCCAAATTTGGGCAAAGACATGCGTTGTTAACTCATCGTAACACGATGTTTGAGCGTCGCATTGGTTCGAACACAAAGGCATATAATAAAGATGGTGACTGCATGGCTGAAAACCAAGTGGATGTTAACACACCCTTGCCTCAATCAATCGTGACCGACAACGGTAAATACCTGCTGCGTCATTATCACATTAGGTGACCCATATACCATATTATACCTAAAAGGTCCATGGTCATTCTGTGATGAATAGAAAGTGTAGGACCCAACATTCAAGCTACATCACCACACCGACGGTGCCATTTGTTTGATGATTGCGAATGCATGGTTGAAAAACACCTAAATCATAACACACCCTTACCTCAACCAGCGACCGACTAATAATGGTAAATACTGACGCCTCATTATCCTATTTAGGTGACCTATATTATATATGATATTATATTATACCTAACTCAATCGTGGTCATTACATGATAATCGAAAAGGACAGGACCTACATCAACTGCACCAACGACACCACTATTTGATGACAATGGTAATTAACAATATTTTTTTATCATTCTATAAACTATTTAAACTATTTTGTTTATTTTTAGCCGTAGTTCTACTAACTCATTTATCTTTGATGGTCATAGATGATAATGAAGGAGATATATTTGAAGAGGATGAGGAAGAGGACGAGGGATACCTTTTTTTCGGGCAAGGTATTTCCTCAAAATCTTGGATAGAAATCAAATATCCACTACTTCATGTAAACTACTATGACTTAAATGCCATTTCGGATGAAGATGATGACGATGTCCAAGACAATGACCTTGAGGAAGATACGACTTCTGTCCCTGAAGTACTTGACCAATACGAAAAGGTGTATAGTAACATGCCTACAGATACCCATATGCTAAAGCCTGTCGCAAATTGCAAACACTGCAATGCGAAAAGGTTTGAGCATGAACCACCTGGGTTTTGTTGTCGCAGCGGAAAGGTCGAGCTTAAGGAACCGAAGATACCTAATGAGCTTATGAGGCTTTGGTCAAGTAATGACTCAGATGCTAGGCACTTTCGTAACAACATTAGGTTTTTCAATGGCCATTTCTCTTTCACTACTCTATATTGTCGCCTCGATAGCGCTACCGCAAGCATGAGAAATAGTGGCATATACACCTTTCGGGCGCACGGCCAGATCTATCACAACATAAGGTCATTTGGCAAAGAAGATGATACAGAGCCAAGACATCTTGAGCTTTACTTCTACGACGACGATCCAAGCCTTGAGCACCGCTATCGACGATGTCGTGAAGAGCAACGCCAGAAAGACAAGGAAGTCATTGATAGGCTTGTGGCCATCCTTCGTGACAACCCATACTCACAAAATCTTAGGAGTTTGGGCCAGGTTGAAGACCTCGAGAACTATCATATCGAACTAAATCTTGATAAGAGAATGGACCAGAGAAGATATAACGAACCATCGGCCGAGGTGGGCTTTGTTTGGGTCGAGGGAAGCGAACTTCTTGGGTCGGTTCTGAATAGTGTTGTCCTGCATGGAAAAGATAGAAGTAGGCACGGCATCCGCTCATATCATGGATGCTATGATGCTCTTTCATACCCTCTATTCTTCCCTAAGGGTGAGCTTGGTTGGCACATGGATATTCCGAAGAAAGGAGTTAGTGTGGAAAAAGTAGCCGAGTATCGTGCCCTACAGAAGGCTCGTAGTGGGTCAGAAGGAGAAGAAACAGGTTTGTTATTCTTCTTATTAATACTTCGCATACATGTACCTCCATGGTACTAAAAACCTCTCATTCATGCCCATTTTGTGTAGACTCCCCTGGTAGACTATGCGTGTCGGTGCGTGACTATTACTGCTACAAGTTTCAGATGCGACCTGGAATATTTAACCCCATACTTTATGGCAAGCGTTTGTTCCAACAGTTTGCAGTTGACACATACATCAAGATCGAGAGCTCTCGATTAGATTATATACGCAACCATCAGGCGGATATTAGGGCCGACCTGTACCAAGGATTGATGGATAGCCGGCATGCCGGTGAAGGTAGATCGAGAAGTCGTTGGAAAGCGCATGCAGTGATGCCTTCATCATTTATTGGAGGCCCACGTGATATGAGGCGTCGGTACATGGATGCCATGGCTTTGGTACGGAGGTTTGGTAAACCAGACATCTTTCTCACTATGACATGTAACCCGAACTGGGATGAGATCAAGCGTGAACTCTACCGACAGACGCCGCCACAGGATCGCCCGGATCTCATTGTTCGGGTCTTCAAAGCAAAACTAGAGGAGCTAAAGGATAAGCTACTAAAAAAAGATATCCTTGGAAAGGTCCGGGCGCATGTGTATGTTGTGGAGTTCCAGAAGAGGGGTCTGCCGCATGCACACTTTTTGCTAATCATGGATAGAAAGTACAAGATCACGTGCCAGAGCAAAGTATGATCTCCTCATCTCGCCCGAGCTCCCGAACAAAAAGAAGTATCCTGTCTTGTACAAGATGGTTACCAAGCATATGATGCATGGCCCTTGCGGAGTGCTTAATCGCAATTGTCCATGCACAAAGGGTCGTGAATCCTGCAAGAACCGTTACCCTCGACCTTTCTGTGATGTCACGGTGCAGGGCAAGGATTCATACCCAGTTTACAGACGACGTGAAGATGGACAAAAGGAAAAGGTTCGTGGCCACGAGCTTGATAATAGATGGGTTGTGCCTTACAACCCATATCTCCTCACTTTGTTTGACTGCCACATCAATGTTGAGGCATGTGGGAGCATCAAGGCAGTCAAGTATCTATTTAAGTACATCTACAAAGGTCATGATCGGGCCTCTGTGGCAGTGAGAGAGGCTGAAAAGAAGGACAATGAAGGGAACATCGATGAGATCAAGCAGTACAGAGATGCCAGATGGGTAACCCCTCCAGAAGCCTTATGGAGGATATACGGTTTTGATTTGAGTGACAGGTATCCTGCGGTTTTGTCCTTGCAACTCCATCTTCCAAACATGCATATGGTGTCATTTCACCAATAGCGGGGGTTCGACGAGTGCTTAATCGCCCTGGCGTTGAAAAGTCAATGCTTACAAAGATACTTTGAGATGAACAGAACAGATGAAAGAGCCCGAGGTATATTGTATCGTGACTTTCCTGAGTTCTATACATGGCAAGCACAGGGCAAATTTTGGCAAGAGAGGGTACGTCGTGATACATTACGACAGATAGGAAGAATTGTGTCTGCCAATCCAGCTGAGGGGGAGCGTTACTATCTTAGGGTTCTCCTAAACAATGTGGCGGGTGCAACCTCCTTTGAGTGTTTAAAGACCGTTGACGGCGTACTCCTACCGACCTTTCGTGAAGGCTGCGAGAAAAAAGAGGCCTAATCGAAGAGGACAACACGCTAGACGAGAGTCTTGATGAGGCAACTAAGTGGATGATGCCATATGCACTACGAAGGCTCTTTGCAATAATATTGGTATTTTGTGAGCCCGGTGATGTGCTTGGACTATGGGAGAAACACAAGGAGGCAATGTCGGAGGACTACAAGCGTAATAATCAATCCACCTTTATGGTGGAGCAGATGGTCCTCATAGATATTAGAAAAATGCTACAATCAATGCAAAAGGATATAAAGATGTACCCACTTCCCGATATTGATGACACATATGATGCCTCTTCCGATCTTCCTAGAGATTTTTTGAGGAGGCTAGCATAGAGGCGATGAGGATGATGTGGCTCTTTCGGACACCCTTAATGAGGGAGCGGGCTGCATACAATGAGATTATGTCCTCGGTTGATACCGAACATGGGGGTCTTTTCTTTGTGGATGGTCCTGGAGGAACCGGGAAGACTTATCTCTATAAAGCCCTTCTTGCTACTATACGTGATCAAAAAAAGATTCTTTGTGGCGACCGCTACATCCGGTGTTGCGGCATCAATATTTACTGGTGGCGTAACCGCCCACTCGCGCTTCAAGATTCCCCTCACCATTGATGATGGGGCCTTACGCACCTTCACTAAGCGAGTGGTACTTGCGAAGCTTCTTCGAGCATCATCTCTCATTATTTGGGATGAGGCTAGCATGACAAAGAGGCAAGGCGTTGAGTATTTGGATAATAGTCTCCGTGACATAATGGATCGACCTGAGCTACCGTTCGGAGGGAAGACCGTCGTGTTCGGTGGAGATTTCGCATGTGTTCTTCTGTTGTTCGGAGAGGGTCAAGGGCTCAAGTAGTCGGTGCCGCGCTGCGGATGTCATACCTTTGGGATTCTATGCGACATCTAAAATTGGTGCGCAACATGAGGGCAAAAAGAGCGACCCGTGGTTTTGCGAGATTACCTGGCTGCGCATTGGTGGTGGTTCCGAGGAGGCAAGCGGTGATGATGAAATCCGTCTTCCTCATGATATCCGCATACCGCACAATCGGAGAAGATAGTGATCTTGATACTCTAATTGATTGCATATTCCCAAACCTCAATGCAAATATATCAAACAGAGATTATATCACCTCTCGGCGATATTGTCTACAAGGAATGACCGGGTTGATAGGATTAATATGAAGATGATAGATCGTTTCCAAGGGGATGAGATGGTGTACCATAGCTTTTGACTGCGTGCGGTGGGACGATCCACATAACTACTACCCTCGGGAATTTCTTAACACTTTGACACCAAATGGTCTACCTCCACATGTGTTGAAGCTAAAGATTGGGCTGTCGGTCATATTGCTTAGGAACATTGACCCTGCGAACGGACTTTGCAATGGCACCAGACTTATCATACGGGGGTTCCAAAAGAATACCATAGATGCAGAAATTGTGTTGGGACAACATCTTTGAAAGCGGGTTTTTCTCGCCTCGCATACCCTTATGCCCATCGGATGATGAGATGTTTCCTTTCCAATTTAAATTTAAAGATTCCCTATTCGGCTCAGCTTTGCAATGACCATTAATAAGGCACAGGGGCAAACTATCCCTAACGTCGGAGTATATTTGCGAAGAACCGGTGTTCTCACATGGGCAATTGTATGTAGCACTATCAAGAGCCACAGCAAGAATTAAACATTAAGATCCCGGCCGTGCCCCCCTACCGAGAAAGATGTGAGCAAGGGAAAAGAGAAAGAAAAGAGGAAGAAGAAACCGACAACGGATATTTTTACGAAGAATATCGTATATAAAGAGGTTCTAACTCCATAAATAAGGTAATATCTCACGTGTTATATTTCTTATATTTATGTCATTTATTATTAACATTTCTTTGTATCGATTTGTATTTTAGGTAATAGAGGAAGTCTGAAAAACAAGGGAGACAAGTAGTGTATGACTTGTTGACATGGTATTGATTGGATGAAAGACTGTTGGGACATTTAATTTTAGGATGACACAAATGTCTCAGCCACCATGCCTGATATGGTTGGCAATTAGCGACTGGAGTAGGATTAGATTTATTATGTCACAGTTTGATCAGGGAAAATCCTATCAATACTTAATCCTTTAAAGTTATACGTATTATATGTTTGAATCATATACTAATGAATATTCCATTAGATTGTAACTTATGAAATTTCGTGGTGATGTGTATAAGTTTATAATTTTTTGTGATGCCGGGTCTTAGCATTGGAGGAAAATTCAAGACAAACTTTAATTTCTAAAAACGTGCAAGGCTATCTTTCGTGTATCGTAGTCATGAAGTGATATAATCAAAATTTGGAGTTAACTATCTATTGTTTTTTAAGACTTATGTAATATTAAAGTTTTAAATATCATGATTTTATTATCTATTGAGGTAGTAGTATAATACATGATCATACATATGTTATCATGTTATTATGTGTGTTCCGTGGCAACGCATACGGGCATTTACCTAGTACTAATAAAAAGATAAAATTAGTTGCAGAATACTAGTCTTGTTCGTTTGTCTTAGCCATTTAATATATAATTTTTTTCTTGTAGCAAATTAATAATTTTATCTTATCAACTGTCTTATGTCATTAACCGAATTGTAATTAGACACTCTTTGCTAGCAGATTGAGCAGTCTATAATATCTACTTCAAGTGTCATTTTATACTTGCAGGGCGTGTTTGACCATTTGTTTTATTCATTTTTAATGAACATCATTTATCGTTAAAGATACGTTAATAATATTTATTTGTTTTATAATATATATAAATTTTTTGAATAAGACAATTGTCAAACATAGTGTCTAGAAAATAAAAAATGACATTGTTTCTAAGACAGAGGAAGTAAGAATCTTAGAATCATCGACATGAAACTCTCTGAGACTAGTCTTAACAGCCGCTCCCTCCGTTCTAAAATAAGGTGGCATTTGACACAGGTCCTAATCTTTTTGGCTCCATCACTGTAGAACCTTACAGCAATAGCACGCGTGAGCCAAAATTAATAGAGCTAGAAATCATGGCTCCCAAACGTGCATAGGAAGCCTCCTACAATACTAGGATAATATTTTTCCACAAAATAATTAACTTGCATGTTTTTTTGTCCTAGCTCTCTCTTGTATTGCCACCATGTTCACTCCTCTGGCGAAGCCCAAATTCGGTGTGATGTGGCTCACTTCTTCGGTGCGCTTCAGTGGCTTATCGGTGCTCGTCCCATACCGGAGAGGCCCGATATTATAGTTGATGATCCTCCCTTCCTCTCCCGTGCTATAGCTGAGTCGACTGAAATGATGATGGATGTGGCTGATTCAATGTCTATTCGGTTGGGTTTGATGGTCCTGATTTGAGAGTTTTTGTTGGAATAGATGAAAACAAAACATTAAGACTATAAATAAAAATAGAGGCTCGGGTTGAAGATGCTTTTAATGTCCTATTTGCGAGGGTTCAAAGTATCTTGGGGATATTTTTTTCATGTATAATAGTATTTTAGCTCCACCCGCTCTATTTTCTGTAACTCATCAAAGTTTCGAAGAAGCATTTCTATACCAATGGACTGCAATGGATGCAGTATTTATATATATAATGCACAATAACGAAAGTTTGTACCATTTTATGATATCATATACATCAAGATGCCAACTTTCAGACACTAATACTGTACTATATACTTTAAGTGGTTTGGAAAAATACGTAGAATTGTCAATATTCAGTACCATGTAGATTTGACTTTGGAAAGTCTAAGCCCAATAGACCAACGCCCTAGGACGATGACATGATATTATATAAATGAAATGTTAAAGGACTGCACGCCATAAAAAAAACAAAGAACATAATGTGGCGAAAAAAGGCAATATAACAGAAGAAAAAAAAGTTTGGCAAGACTAACCATATACGAACTCTTTAAGCAAAACCATAATAAGAGGACAAAGTATGTGCTCACTGCAGTTCTTTTTTAAAAGGTTGTAGCTGCAGCTCCAAATTAAACTGTGTTTGGTGTACCTGATGTATCCGTACTTCCGTAGGCGCAATAGGAAAAAGAAGAAAAGAACTAGCTAAAAAATAAAAACAGCAAATTCAAGAAAAGAAATAAATTTAATATTTTCAAATTGCGTGTCAAGCAATCCTCTTTAATTTCACAAATCGTTGTTATGTAATGTCGACATGGGCTAATCTTCAACATAGGGAAAACAGAGACCACTCCACGTTCTGCTTGAAGTTCTGCTTGAAGCTCTGACTATAAATGGCATCTAGTCCATTTTTTAGAAAAGGGAATATATATTAATATCCTAGCTTCTGCATTGACCAATGCATATAGCTGTTTCTTATTACAAATAAAAGTTTAAGAGTCCATGCAATCTCAAAAATAAAGTTTTGATCAAACCAGGAGAACAGTAAAGCTTCCGAAAGCAACACCTAAAACGCTATTCTATTACTGAATCTCCAACCGTTTCTTGTAAACACCTCCATCGTAGTTGTTTCAATCTTCCTGCAACCCATCTTTATTATATGGCGATCCTTCTCCTTCTGAAGTAGAGACCAAAACCTGATCCAGTAAGTCCCCTGAAGATAACCTACAAATAAGATGGTGCTAGGACCTTATCAAAAACTAAATCATTCCGGATTAACCATAGTATCCAGCAATATGCACTCGCATCCACAGGGATTTTGGATTTTAGCTTCATATTAAATCCATGTAACCAGTCTGTAAACATATTATGTACACTAGTTGTAGGTAATAAATTAAAGTAGATATGAATAGTTCGCCACACAAATTTAGCAAAATGACATTCAAAGAGTAGATGTTGTATGGACTCCTTGGATGAACAAAAACAACACTTCTTATCTCTTTACCACTGTCGTCTTGCTAAATTGTCTTTTGTTAAAATTACTCCATTGTATAAATACCACAAAAATACTTTAATTTTGAGAGGTAGTTTCAGTTTCCATATTAATGTGTTATATGGTATAGCTTTAGATCCTAATACGGCTCTGTACATGGATCTTACTAAGAAGACTCCATTCTGATGTAGCTTCCACAGAAAACAATCCCTTTGGTTTGTTAATTGTACACCCACCACCATGGCAACCACCTTATGCCATGCTTGTAGGTTAGCACCAACCACAGATCTTCTGAAAACCACATTTAGCGGTGTTATAGACAACACCATTCTCACAGACACCGCTTTTCTCCTAACAATATTATATAATGCAGGAAACAATGATTTTAAAGGACGTGATCTAATCCACACGTCCTCCCAAAATCGCACCTGAGAGCCATCCCCTAGTTCGAACTTGCCTAACGATAGGAACTCTCCTTTGACCTTCATGAGGCCAGTCCAAAATTGAGAATCCCCTGGCATATGTTGAACCTGTGTTAGGGTCTTATTTTTAGATATTTATTCCTAAGTAATTGTTGCCAAACCCCATCTTTGTTCAGCAACTTAAAAAGCCATTTACTTAGAAGACACTTATTTTGAACCTCTAAATTTAAGACACCCAACCCTCCTTGATCTTTTGGTGTACAAACTACCTCCCATTTAGTCAATCTATATTTCTTCTTGTGTTCATCGCTCTGCCAAAAAAAAAACAGGATCTAAAATAATCTAATTTTTTCAAAACCCCTTTTGGTAGTTCAAAAAAGGAAAGCATATACATAGGAAGACTGCTTAAAACAGAGTTAAGCAGCACTAGCCTCCCTCCAACCGACAACATCTTTCTTCTCCAACAATTTAACCTCTTTTGAAAATGTTCTTCAACATATTTCCAGTCCTTATTCATGATCTTTCTATGATGCATAGGAATACCCAGATACCTAAATGGAAACAGGCCCAAATCACACCCAAAAATTTGTGCATAATCAAATTGATTCGCTTTAGCTGCTCATAGCAGAATAATTCACTCTTATGGAAATTAATCTTGAGTCCGGACAACTGCTCAAAAGCACAAAGCAAGAGCTTCATATTTTTGGCCCTCTCAAGGTCATTATCCATAAAAATAACTGTAACGTCTGCATATTGAAGGACTGAAAGTCCCTCATCTATGCGGAACAACCCCTCGGATATGATCGGCTTCTTTAGCTCTTGAAATAAGGATTGCGAGCATATCAACCACTAAATAAACAGAATAGGAGATAACGGGTCCCCTTGCCGCACCCTCTTCCTGGTTTGGAAATAGTGGCCTAAATTATCATTAACCTTTACTACAACACTTCCTCTAGACATGACCTTTGAAATGCACCAAGTTGGTGAGAATCCTTTCATTCTGAGGACTTGTTGAATAAAAGGCCACTTTATCTTATCATATGCTTTTTCAAAATCTAATTTTAAAATCACACCATCTTGTCTTTTCCTATGTAACTCATAAATTGTCTCATGTAACATGACAACTCCTTCCATGATGTAACGACATGGAATAAAGGCCGTTTGTGATGGTCCTATCAGCTTGTCTGCCACTCTTAGAATTCTATTATTTAATACTTTGGTAAAAATCTTAAAGCTCACATTTAGCAAACAAATTGGCCTGTATTGTTGAATTCGGGTCGCATCAGCACTCTTCGGAAGCAAAGTAATAATTCTGAAGTTTAGGCTATGAATAGGTAGTCTCCCAGCATGGAATTCATAAAAAAGGCTCATTAAGTCTGGCTTTATTACTTCCCAGAAAAAACATAGAAATCAGCAGGGAAGCCATCCGGACTAGGAGCTTTGTTACGTTCCATGTCAGAAACTGCCATTTTAACGTCTTCTTCACTGAATGGAGCTATTAACACCTCATTCTCCTCCTCCGACACTTGAGGTATATCATACCTCAAAGTCTCGTCCATTGAGAAAGAATTTGGTGTATGAGGTCCAAACAGGCCCTTATAAAAATTAGTTATATAATTATTCAAATTTGTCTCTCCGACAACAATTCCCTCATCTTGCTCTAGCTGTACGATTTTTGTTTTCCTGTGTCTTCCATTTGCCACTAGGTGGAAGTACTTAGTATTATCATCCCCTTGCAATAAGTTTGTTGTTTTTGATCGTTGGAGCCAATATATCTCCTCTTCTCTCAACAACTTTGTTAATTGCCCTTTGAGATGATTTATAAGATCCTCCTCCTGAGGCGACAATAAATTATTCTCAGCCTTTCTATCCAACTCATCAATCTTAGACAACAACTCAGATTTATGTTTCTTTTTTTGTGAGGAAAAATTTCTTGACCAACCTCTAAGGAAACGTCTTAACCTTCTAATTTTATTTTGCCACTTCTCTAGAGGTGACCTACCCCTATTCTCAGATTCCCAAACCTCTTTAACCAATTAAAAAAACCATCTCTAGTCAGCCACGCTAGCTCGAATTTCAAGTTTCTAATGTTTCCTCTGTGAGATGATTCCCCAGAATTTAATAAAAGAGGTGTATGATTTGTGATCTCTCGGGTAAGTGCTTGAACAGAAACAAGTGGGAATTTTTGTTCCCAATCTGTAGTTACTAAAATCCGGTCCAACTTTTCATAAGTTGGAAATGTTCGGGCTAAAAAATAGATACACACAGCTAAAAAAAAAAAAATCCATGTTTCGGCTTCAATCCCTTCAAAAAGAGATATCAGTCCATGATTGATTGTTACATGATGCCACAAAAGACTACGAGAAGCACCGCACAATGAGTGCAGCTAAGGACGCCACACAGAGAAAGTGAATCGTTATTGAATTTCTAAACACAAAAGGCCGTACTGGAATGAATGATCCACACTGCTCACCTCCTTGTTTGTTTGAGATCGAAACGGAATGGCTGGGACATACGGATGATGACGACGCCCTTGTAGTGCCGACTGCCGTTATTATTTGTGTCAATCATTGAACATGACTGGCCAGGGCGATCTTTCTTAATTAGGACCAGGTGTTTCCTTGCTTACCAAACAAAAGAAAGGTGTTTCCTTGTTTATCAGGCACTGCTAGGTGCTAGCTAGGACTAGGAGAATTGAGGAGAAGGCAGCACATGTTGCCAATGCCGGCAGCGGCAACTCACAGTAGTAAGCAGCAAGGACTTGTGACGTGACGTGGCCCGGCAGCAGCCTCGGTCCATGCTGGCATGCTGCGCAGTTCGCAGGTGCAACGAGTCATCCTCATCCGTGCAGTGGTACGGTGGTCTCGCTCCTGCGCGACTCTGATTATTTGCCCGTGTCAGCACGCCGGCCCTGCCTCTGCCTGGCGTCACAGCACAGTTCATGCAATGCATGGCTGCCCGGCCGCCCACTAGCAGCCAGAACAAGCAAGCAGGCACCTCGCACCTTATCCATGGACGCCATATTCGTTCTCGTCATGTACAATTGTTACAGACCTTGGGCAACGTCTTGGCAACCAAACGAGCCATCGGCATGACGATCTGCCTCTGGGCCGCGCCATGCCCATGCGAAATGGAAGATACTAGTAGATGCTGCCATGAGCTCCCGCCGAGGTGTGGCCGTGGATCCAACACGACGCCGAAAGGACGGCGACAGCGATCGAGAGCCCTCGGGCGCTCGATTAGGCCTCTCACCACACCACACCACACTTGCCCAAGTTGCCACTCCACTCCGGCATCACACTTGCCAAGTTGCTGCCACCCGTCCCTGTTATATTCCAAGCTTAATCAAGCGCCGCAGGTGCAGGGATGCATACATGCGCGTCAGCGAAACATCGGACATGGATTTTGTTTAGCAGTTGTATCTGTGTTTTTGGTTGGATTGGGATGTTATCGAGTATATATATAGTATATATACGGGTATAAGTTGGACAGATCAAATTTGATCCCAGGTTTGGTGGATGTCTGCTGAATGTGATCAAATTTCACAATATTGTTACCAAAGAATTCAATGCTACTTATTTAATTATAGTCACACATAGGCCTTGTTTGCTACAATTTTACCCCATGTATTATTTAAATTAGTAAAAAAACTAAGTACAAAGTTTTGTTGTAAATCACGAGAAAATCTTTGTTATTGAGTGCGAGTCCCTGTTATTCCTTTCGCCAGGCGAGTCCCTGTCCTCGCCAGGCGGGGGAAGAGAGGAGAGTGGAGAGCGGTCCACGACCACCCCAACCCGGCAGGCAGCCGGGAGGAGGACTCGCCCGCTGGTTGTCCGCGCGCGAGCATGCCACAGGAGTACAGGACCGATCAGATCGGCCAGGTGCTGCGGAACTGATTGCCTGTATATGCCGCGTGCGTATTCCACGTACAGGACCATCGCCGCGTGCGTATTCGACAGACTAGTACGTGCGTACAGTACAGCTATACGAAGGATATCATACACCTATTATATTTATTATCATTGCCTGCCAGCGACTGCAGCAGCTGCATGCGAGGTGCTGGAAGTACGGAGTAGAATGGATCGCCATTACACCATCGCCGCATGCAGCAGCAGCAGCAGCAGGACCAACAATGAACGTGGGCGTCCCCACCATTGCAGTCTCGCAGCGATACAATACTCCCTGCCCCAGAATACTACAGTACAGTACTACTACACCCAATCCGGCACCTACTGCAGACAAAATGCTTCCCGGCCGGCTGCAGGCAAAATTAAGCCTGCCGACCGGGTACGGCCAGGCACTGAACACAGCAGAACACTAATCACTGAACAGTAACACGAGCGTGAATCATGTGGTCGTGCTCGGTTCAGCCAGCAGTGTCCACACTGCACGGCGGCACCTCGACGACCTCGCAATAGCAATATAGCAGCATGCCTACTAGTACACACAGAGACAGGGAAGGCTCTGGCCGACTGGGTCTCCGGACGGACGGCCCAAAAAAGCCCATGGCCTGCTCAACCTCTAACAGGCTGCAAGATGCCTATTGGGCCTGCGGGGCCTACGGCACCAGGCCTCTGTGGCGTCGTGAGTTCTTTCGGCTAAGCCCGGCTCTCCTCCTACCTCTCATTTTTATTTGGACCCATGTGTGTTGGCCCACGTATCTCTCACCTTTGCTTCAGCATTATCTTTGAAACGTTGGGAGGTCTTTGTGGTGAATCGGATTCATGGGAACTTGGGAAGACATCACTGAAATTCTGAGCATGATCAGTGAGGGGGATGTAAAATCATGGTTGCCAATTGTGCTGAAATTAATGTCTCCTGCATTTTGGTTGAGCTGCGGCTCTCTTTAGCGGCCTAAAAAAGTACCTCTTTGTTTTTTTCCTATCTTGTCAAATTTAATTATTTGGCCCTAAAACGAGTGTTGTTTGGTTTATTAACCCTTCCGTTAGTTTGATATAAGATAGGATAACGGCGTTTAAGTTGTAAACGTTTATTCTAAATTCCAAATTATATTATAATAATAATGTAAAGGCAGAAGCATTTTTTTTTGCCATGGATATGGAAGTACTTTCATGCCGCACTGGAAATCTAGAATCTCAAGCAGCGAGATAATAATAATAAATAGAAGAAGAAGAATCTCAAGCGGCAACAAATCAAGTCCAAGTTCGTTTCCTCCTCCGCGCACGCCGCAATCGATTCGGTTCCATGGGTCCATCCATGTCCATCACCCTGGGCCGTTGGGCCATTTGCAGATTCCAAAGCAGGAAAACGGCGTGGAATTCGAACCTTGGACTCTTCCGCTCCGGCGCATCGGGGCTCCGGCCCCGCTTCGCCCAGCTGGAGCACGCCGTCGCCGCCTCATCACCGGCCTCGCCTCCTCCGGCTCCACCCCAGACCCAACGGCAACGCTGACCGCCACGAAAGCGACGGGACCAGCACGAGACCCGTCGGACGGAATCCGATGCTCCCGAACCGTCTCTGCGAGGTGGGCCCAACCTTAGCCTCTCCAAGCAAGGAAGGAACGTGATACCCGCGCGTGCGAGGTCCCCACCCGTCAGTGTGATATCTAGCCTGATAGGGGCACGAGCCCTTGGCGCGTCACGCCTCGCCTGCCCCCGTCGCGACTCGCGAGCGCGACCCGCTTTCCCTGACACGCCGACCCCGCAAGCGACCGCACTCCTGGAGCCCACTAGTCAGGGAAAGGCGCGGAAATGCGGGGAAGAAACACGGAAAAGGCAAGGCGTTAAATACGAACGGACGAAGCGGCACACCATTCGCGCAACCGCGTAGAAAGTCCAGTCCCCATACTCCCTAGCGGGGCGAGCCGAGGAGGAAGAGCAGCCGCCGCCGCCGCCGCCGCCGCCGCCATGTCGGGGGAATCGCCCGCGGCCGCCTCGCCGAGGAGCGCAAGGCCTGGCGCAAGAACCACCCGCACGTACGCGCCCCTATCCGCCCTCCCCTAATTCCGCTCTGGTCTCGCCTCGCCTGGCGCGGCCGGGTTGTCTGATCTGTTCTGTCGCTGTGGTGTTGGTGCAGGGTTTCGTCGCGAAGCCGGAGACGCTGCCTGATGGGACGGTGAACCTGATGATCTGGCACTGCACCATCCCCGGCAAGCAAGGGGTAAGCGACTTGGGCTCAGGAACCCTAGCTATTTTGTCTAGAGTAATCGGTGCTGGATCGGGGCGGGTCGGTGCCTGCCCGTGCAGCTGCCCGTTGTTTTTATCAGATCCCTCGTATGGTGAACAAATCTTGTGTATGTGTAGTAGCGTTTTCAGTTCCTTCCTTGTGTGCCATGAGTTTCAGAGTTTGATTGGAATGATTTGGGGCATTAGTCCATAGGTTCGGTGGACTTTTTGAATCGTCATCTGATGACGTTAAATTAATTTTGAGGGTATCTGCATTGTTTTCACTGTATTGCTATGTTTTCTGATGGCGGAGGTGCTAGGGCAGGCACATTTTGTCAAGTTCAAAAGGGTGGTGGTTTCTTTATTGTGGGTTCAACTGTTAACACCTAGCTGCACTATGAATCGATTTGAATGCTTGTTCTGCATCAACAAATTTCTGGATGAGTTGTCTATATGCTTCAGATGAACTGTTCATACTCTTTGCTTTCTATAAAAGCCGGGTTTTACCTTTGTCAAAAAAAAAAAAAAAAAAAAAAAAAAAAAAAAAAACTACAACTTCATACCACAGTTCTGGGATAAGCTTTAATTGTTAAACTGGGATTTAATTTAAGTTGTTCAGCTATACAGTTATTATTGTGTTCATATGTTTCATTTTAACCTGTAGAGTTGTCTTTATTTCTGTAAAACGAATATGTTGAGAAAAATTGCACAAAATGCTAAACCCAATAGAAAAGGTAATAATTTGGTTTAAGCTGCCCTCTTTAGAAAGTTCCCAAGAAGTTTGCTGTAGGCTTTATGCTGTAAATGGTGGTAATGTTTGTCCTTAGTCTTTGGATGCTTACGAAATGGCACCTTGAATTTTGGATTGTGGGGGGGGTGCCCTCTTAGTTTAGTTTTACTGAACTTTACTGAAAAACCTAAGTAACATTGGTTTCTTGATATATTCATTGTGATTCTACTGAATTAGTGAGTCCTGCCTGCCACCAGCTTGTAGTGAGATTCGAAATCTGGTCATAGCAGCTCCAATTTTGGCTCATTTGCTCTTTCTACTGTTTAGGTGCTTGCGATGGAGGTACAACTAGGCCAGAATAGTTTTCTTTTCTTTTCATGAACTATTGTTTGCTTTACTTGTTCTCTGTATTGGATGCTTTTAATTCTTTGTTTCAGGTTGTATCGTTGAATTCACTAACTTTAGTTAACACTTGTTTTCATACTAATGCCATGTTTATGTTTATCAAAGCTGCCTGTAATAAGATAATGCAGTTTGAACTTTGAACCGATTCCCATCTTTATTATTTCTTTTGCAGACTGATTGGGAAGGTGGATACTTCCCTCTCACTCTTCATTTCAGTGAGGATTACCCGAGCAAGCCTCCCAAGTGCAAGTTCCCTCAGGGTTTCTTCCACCCAAATGTCTATCCTTCTGGAACAGTCTGCCTTTCGATCCTTAATGAGGACAGCGTAAGTTTTGCAATCATTCTGTAGTCCTGTATGACGCTGTGCAGATTTCATGGCCTTATTGTTCCTTTTTTTTCAGGGTTGGAGACCAGCAATTACTGTTAAGCAAATTCTCGTCGGGATCCAGGACTTGCTAGATCAGCCAAATCCTGCTGACCCTGCTCAAACAGATGGATATCACCTTTTTATCCAGGTTAGTCAAAAGTGATGAACCACAACAAAGATATTCTTTGCCCAAAACCTTACTCCTTAATTTTGATGTTCAGATACCTAATCATGTTTTTGTCATTTTATGTGGCTTTCCAGGATCCTATAGAATATAAGAGGCGTGTTAAAATGCAGGCGAAGCAGTATCCTGCATTGGTCTGAGAACTAGCCCAACAAGGGATCCATGCTGCACATCCGCATAGTTGTTGCTAGTGTCTTGAATGAAAGATCAAATGTAACATGGTGCTTTGAGAAGTAACTATCGTCACTGTGGACCGTGTCTTTTAACAGTGTTATTAACTGTTTGGAGTGTGTTTTGCGGGATGATGTCAAAACCTTGCTGTGTCTGGTTATCAAGAATTGCCGTGTGTTGTCCGTCAAATCTAATCTGAATCTATAAATGGCAAGAAACGCCCATGATGTCCTACGACGTTTCAGCTGAGGGCACTTCTGGTTTTGTACTTCCACAGATATAAAGGGAAGGTAGTTTTGGTTTTGTACTTCCACAGATATGAAGGGAAGGTAGCCTGTAGTTTTTCAGCAGGTGTGTGGTCAGTCATTCCTCATGCCAACGCACATGATTATAATGATATCAATGATGTTGCTTTAGATCTGTATTGTGTAGCCTACATGAACATGCTTAAACATTGCCAAATTCAGGAGCAGCACTCCAGTGTCCTGTGCTCATGTGTAGAGTGCGCTGTCAGCTTCATTCCTTGATTCATTCCTTGGTTGATGTGCAACTTTGAGCTTGAGTATAGCAACACTTGAGGAGGAGCTTCATTCCTTGGTTGATGTGCATTGAGTATAGCAACACTTGCCTCAAAAGTCAGTGTCAAGCTTTCGCAAGGTGAACTGAGAGACGGATTAGTCTACTAGTAGCACTGTAGTTGCAGAGGGTCAGTAAGAAAGGTCTGCCCCTACTCTCTCGCAGTACTGCTGTCTAATTGATGCTGAAGTGGTAATTTTGGTGGTCGTAGGGTAATAATTTGTTGAAGTTGCTATAGAAACGAGAAATGGTGTGATGCTTTTGCTGGATGCAGCTGAATTACTCTTCTGTCATGTCATGATCGACTAGGATGCGGCTCTGCTCTTAGATGGCATGCTCGATTATTTAGATTAGTTCAATACTTCAATGTGAATAGTAAACCAAGGCCTTGTTTAGTTCCCTTACAAATTGTAAGTTTTTTTCCATTCTTTCTCCATCACATCAATTTCTACCTGTATGTATGGAGCATTAAATGTTAATAAAAAATAACTAATTACACAGTTTTGTTGTAAATCACGAGACGAATCCTTTGAATCTAATTAGTCCACGATTGGACAATATTTACCAAATACAAACGAAAGTGCTACAGGAGTTTCGGTTGAAGAAACTTTCGATCTGAACAAGGCCCAAACTCCTAATCGACCTGCGTGCCGGATGCTTGACGTGACGGATGTACGTATACAGCACGGATATCAGATGTATGAATGCACATGCAAGCTCGCGAGCTTGGGAGATTTTGAATGAACAAAAATCCGTACGTCAAGCATCCGGACTGCTCTCTTGTTTCTTCGTGCAAGTTGAAAATATACGTAAGCCATCTTTCTTCTCATGAAAAGGGACAATGAGACATCTCTGTTCTACGAAAAGGTTCAGAGTTGCAGGATTGATCAAGCAAAGTTGTGGACTTTGATGCCCGTAACACAGACGTAACTAGAGACCTTCTTAAGCAAGGCGAGGTCAAACTGACAGGCCGTAGCCTTATTATGAAAGGCAACCAAAGTTGTGGACGCTAATCTAATCTTAAGCAAGGGGAAGAAGTCACACTTAACATAGCAAGACAATTTTATCCTACGGTTTTATGACCTGATTTGAATGTGCAGTTTCAACAACCTAATGTTAAAGCAAGCTTGCATCCAGAAATCAATTCATTGTCGATTGCCATGAAAATGTCATCTTCATGCATGTTGTGGCCATTAAAAAAATTCTATATCACACTTACTATAAATGTAATGGAAAAAAAAACTTATTGGGCAAAATGAAAGAAGCACGGCACGTTTGGTCACCCCAGCACATGGCTACGGCGGCAACTCAACTGGTACGAACGAGTACGACACGACGAATGGTCAGTCCAGCTTGACGGTGGAGAAGAGGTAGTGGACGAAGCAGAGGGACGCGCCGAGTCCGACAGCGCCGGTGGCGAGCATGACGGCGAGAGCCATGAGCAAGGAGTAGCCAACGTAGAGCGCGGCAGAGACGGGCCCGGCGAGGCTGTGCAGCTCGAACACCAGGTAGTAGACGGCGTAGCCCAGGGTGTAGAGCGCGACGGAGCCGGAGGCGAAGAAGGCGCGCCACCACCACCGCCAGTCCTCCACGCACAGGCCCATGTAGGTCAGCACCACCGACACCTCGGCGCACACCGTCACCAGCAGCGCCAGCACCACCAGCAGGAACCCGAACACGTAGTAGACGCGCCCCAGCCACAGGCTCGACATGATGAAGAAGAGCTCGATGAACAGCGTCCCGAACGGAAGCGTCCCGGCCAACGCCACGAAAACCCACGGCGAGCACTGTGCCGCCGGCACCTGCCAGCCATGAATGGAGCATTTTGCCAATGTCAGATGTAACATTCATTCATTGATCCATTGATACCCGGCCATGCAATTCAAAGAATAAAGAATGAAGGTTGGTTAAAGACCTGGCGGGCGATTTTGTTGGTCTTGACAGGAAACTCGATGTGGCGAACGCGGGAGGCGAGGAGGCCGCCGGCAAGGGTGAGGGGCACGGAGACGAAGAACCACAGGAGGAGGATGACGACGAACAGCAGGAACGGCACGGCTCCGGTGCTTCCGTTGTACCAGAGCACGCAGTTGAGCACGGTGAAGACGGCGAACCCGACGCCCGGGAAGGCGAACGACGCGCGCCACGCCACGGACTTCCACCCGGCGGCGTCGCCCTGCCGAACCGTCTTCCACAGACTCACGGCCGTGTACCCGGCGGCCACGCCTAGGACGAGGTAGAAGCACAGCATGCCGGTGACCAGCGCGCCGCGGCACGCGGGCGACATGAACCCGAGCGCGGCGAAGACGATGGTGACCATGCCCATACCCAGGATGCGCACGCCGTCGCCGACGAGAACGCAGAGGAGCACCGGGTGGCTGGGCTCCCGGAACACGTCGCCGGCCACGAGCTTCCACCCGGATAGCTCGTCGGCGTGCGCCCCAGACTCGCTGCCGCCGAGCTCCTCGTACTGCGCGAGGTCGCGCCGCACGGTGCGCAGCAGGATGACGAGCACGATCGCTGCCAGGAACGAGACCACCACGATGGAGTTGAGGATGGAGAACCAGTGCACCTTGGCGCCGCCCATCTCGAGGTACGCGTCCCAGCGCGACGGCCACTCGATGCTGCTCTCCACGAAGGCCACTTCGTAGGAGAAGACCAGCGGCTTGTTGTCCTGCACGCGCATGCTCACCACCCACGGGTCGCAGGCCGTGGTTGCCTTGGACGTGATCTCGTCGTACATGCTCTTGTCCTTGATAGCCGCCGCGTCGTGCTCCACGCTGCACGGGACGACCTCGAACCCGACCACCGTGTAGCCGGACCCCTCCTTGCCGCCGTTGAAGCTGATCAGTTCGGCCCCATCGGCGGTCGCCACCAAGTTCTCCACCCTGGTGGTGGTGTTCTGCTTGTTCACCAGCACGGTGAGCTTTACGTGGTTGTACACGTAGTACTCGCCGTCGTCGGCGCGGACACCGACGGGGAAGCCGGTGGACCGGAGGACCACGTCGGGCGCGACCGAGTTCTTCACGTAGCGCATGACAGGGAGGGTGTCGAGGAGGAGGTTGACCTGGTAGGCGTCATCGATGCGGGACTTGATGAGCTCGGCGGTGTCGGGGGGCAGGGGGTCGGTGCGGCAGAGGAACAAGGGCGCGGCGGTGTTGTTGAGCATGGAAAAGCGGTAGGGCGACGTCTCGATGCGGTCGCCGAGGAGGAGCTCACCGAGGCTCTCGGCGGCGTGCCGGACGCCGTCTTGCGGGGCGCAGAAGGGAAGGGAGTAGTAGGGGTAGGGGAGCTTGGAGGACGGCGAGGTCAGGGAGTTCACCTTGGCGGCGAAGGTGTCGCCGGGGCGGTACCGCTGAGGATAGCTGCCCGGGAGGTAGAATGCGGCGGCCGGAGAGTGCCCGGAGTGGATGAAGAGTATGAGTAGGAAGGCAGAGATGGTGGTGGCGGACGCGCAGACAGAAGCCATGGCTGTGGCCTGTGCGGCCTTCTGCTTCCAGGTCCGGAGGACAGGAGGAAGCGATCCAGCTGCGGGACTAGAAGGCGATCAGCTGAATGTGTTCTGCATTGCATGCTGTTCTTATGATGCCTAGTGCTTTGATTATGAACCAAGAAAAGTGAAGAAAATTTAATGCAGCTTAACTCAAAGTGCTCAGTAGTCAACTGAGATGGGACTCTCTGAGCCGAGCTGACAACTCTTTGATTTGAATTTTATTCATCTTCGTAGGCGCTGCAAATTTTTTTTTTTTTTGCGAGAACAAAATTATTAAAAAATTACGATGCATCTTTACTCTAGTGTCTTATGATCATGTGTAAACAGGCCCGTAGAGTGCACTGTCAGCTTTGAATCACTTGCCTGAAGAATCAGTGTCAAGCTCTCAGTGCAACGAACAAACAACATCCATGATGAACTGTGAGGCTGATGATTGTTTTACCACACTATTATATGTTCTATAGTGCATCAGACAAGTATTAGTAATACCGATAACTTCTCCATTTATACAGTGGCCTTTAGCTAATTTGGTTAGTTGGCTTGAGTAGCACTTATCAAATCCTAGGTTCCCCAGGTGGGGCAGGGGTTTGCAGAGTTAAAATTGCAAAGAATTTTTCTCTGTATTAAGAAGGGAACAGAGATTCTGTAGACTCCATTCCGTAGACCCCACATGTGACCTGTTTTCTGTTACTAGTACAACCGTCTGTCCGTCTCTCTCTCTCACCACTCTCCTCGCAAACGGGCCGGAGATTCTGTAGACTCCATCCTGGGCCGGACATTCTGTAGCTAGGCCGGCGAGCGCGAAAGGGCCGAGCCTGGCCTTCTGGAGCACCTGTCGTTCTTCCTAGGGAGAGAGGGGTCGGAGCCGTAGGGGAACTGGGGAAGCAACAAGCAAGGCTGACAGGGTTGCGGCTGCGGCTGCGGCGCAGGGACGAGCCGCCGAGAGGACTAGGGTTTAGCCATGGCGGCCGAGGAGCAGACTCCTTGTACCAAGCCCCGCCCCGACAAGGCAAAGAAGCGGAAGAAGCCCAAGAAGGACAAGTGGGGCCAGCCTATCGCCGCCGCCGCTGAGGAGCCGTCGGTGGAGCCGGAGCAAGAGCACCCGGCGGGGGAAGCTGAGGCGGCGGTACCGGTGGAGAAGGAGGAGGAGGAAGAGGAGAAGGCGACTGCGGCCGCGGAGGGCTATGAGCCCGGCAAGGTGGTGGCGAGCGGCTTGCCCTACACGACCACCGAGGCGGACATCCGGAAGCTGTTCGAGTTCTACGGGCCCCTCCAGTCGGTGCAGCTCTCTCGCTTCCCGGACTCCGGCAACTTCCGCGGCCTTGCGTTCATCTGCTTCGAGGTCCATACTTCATACCCACCACACTTCCTTCTGTAGGCATCACATTACAATTACATACTTCACGCGGTACTGCTTTCTTCTTGATGTTGAAGTGGTACTAATTCGCTGGTGATAGAGTAAGAAATTGTTGAAGTTGCCATAGAAACGAGAAATGGTGTGGTGCTGAATTGCTTTGCTACCATGATCAACTAGGATGCTGCTCTGCTCTTATCGGGGATAACTTTTTGATGGCATGCTCGATTGATTCAGTTAATTCAATGAGTAGTCCTTGGCACTAATCTTCGGTTTTTCAGTTCCTGGTCCAGGGATCCTCTATTGTAGTCCTTGAGTTTGTATGCAGCAAAGATCTATGTATTTGATGGCTGAATTGGAAGACTGCAAAAAGTTTATAAATTCCAGAACCTCTGTTATCATATTTTCCACCTGTGCTGGTACTTACTTTTGTCTGTTTATTACTGGTCATGAGAGATGAATTTGGTTAGTATCTAGGGTAAAGAGAGCTCAAAGCTGAAGAAACTTACAAAGTTGGATCTTGCAATGTCTGCTATTTCTTTGACAAATCTGATTTCATTTTATTCTATCATTGCAGTCAGAAGAAGACGCAATAAAGTCCCTTGAGCTTGATGGATTCAAAATGTAAGCTTGCTACATTCACATCTTGCACTCTGGTCAAAATCATTTTTCACTAATGTACTCTGTATATATTATATGTACAGTGGCAGCAGATACATGAGGGTTGAAAGGTGCAGGGTGACGGCCACCGCAAATAAGAAAAGGAAGGCAGAGTTCCAAACCGACCCCAAGAAGTCCGAAGGCTGCCTCTCGGCATATGTTGGCAATCTCTCATGGAATGTCACTGAAAAGGACTTGCGAGATTTCTTCAGGTCATCGAAGATTGCATCGGTAAGATTCGCCATCGACAAAAGAACCGGAGGTTCCCGAGGTTTCTGTCACATAGATTTTCAAGACGATGAGTCGCTCGAGAAAGCCGTAGCGATGAACCAGTCTGAACTGCAGGGTAGGCCTGTGAAAGTCGCGTATTCAGTCAGTAACAGGGGCTGAATAGCAAAGAGTTATCCATCGCCAGTGTTTAGTACCAGTGAGCTTGTAGTGTTATGGGTTTGCTCCCTCAGTTTTGGCTAAGCCTTTTACAGCTTGAAATATTATTTTGGAATCAGATCCATGATGATGACAATTCTTGTCCCAAACATATGGCAAATGTAATCCTTGTGTAACACAGGTACGAGTTTGGTAAACCTGCATCTCATGGTTTTGTCCCTGAATGAATATTCGTCAGCTGTTATACTTATTTGCAGTGCAGGACATTTGAAGGCTCATTTTGTGTAGCTTTCGGCTGGTTCTAGCTCCTTCTCCAACATACATTGTAGCAATGAGCTATTTTTATTTCTCCTCCTAAAATGAGCTGATGAAACTATTGTTTTTTTTTTTCCTTCACCCAACCCAATTCAGCTACATTTGGAAGATGCCCTTGTACCGTTCCATTTGGAAGGCTATGAATAAGGCATGCTTCCGTCATATGATGGAATTGGGATGACTGATGAGGGTGGGGTTGGTCGGTGTTGCATTCGGCGTTGGATGTAGAGAACTAGAGATGGCTAGCAGGATCCATCCCAACCTGACCGGCTTTCCGTAGGACCGCAGGAACGTTCTCTGGTCCAAGCGGAGAGGCCCGTTTCCGGGGTCGGCGTCGCCGCCCTGCTCTCAGCTCCTCCGGCGATCGTCGCCGACGGCCGACGTCCTGTCCTGTAACAGCTTTCGACAATCTCATTGCACCGTACTCGTCTGCAGAGGGGATGCCAACCTGGGACGCTTCACACTTGTGCCTGTGCTGCTGCCGGCCGAATCGCTCCCTGAAGTTTGTATGTACGTTTGTGACCTGTTGGGGCATCATTGCGTTTGCCCGATCTGAGCAAGAAACAAAGGTGCGCGACGACACTCGCCACATCATAATGCTGGAGTGCACGGCCGGCAACCCTCGTTCGGCGGCACGAGCGGGTCACGGCCATTTGATGAGTGGTAGATGACCCACGACAGACAGAGCGCTTTGCTGAGTTGCTTGCAGCTGGGCCAATTGGATGGCCACGCCCCAGGAATGCGTGCCTAGGAGCTAGGACCAGGAGGAGCCGGCGGCCGGGCGGCGGCGGATGCTCTCCGGCGTTCTCTCAGTCGGGCAGGCATGCCGGCAGATGACGGTGCTCTCGTTGCCCCGTGGTATAACTGTGTAAGAAGCAAATTCCCCCCTTTGCATGCGTACTGTATCTTTTACAGGCAGAAGAGAATAACTAACGGAAGACATGCATGTTTACAGACAGCAGAGGACCGCAGTACAAGACGATGAAAGTAAACTGCACGTGCAGTACGCGATTGGCGCATCATCATTTTTCTGGTGGTGGTGGTGGTGGTGGCTGGGCTGACTCAGAGCCAACCGGCACCGGCACCGTCCGACCAGCCTAGGTTCCTGACAAGATCATGTGAGAAGGAAGCGAGATGCCCGTGACTGACGTTTATTTATGCCTTCCACACACACGCGGCCGGGACGACGACGCGACGCGATCGATGGATCCGTCGATCGGTGATCGCGAAATGGATGGATGGACCTGCACGCCACAAGCCCACAAGGCCGGCCACGCAGCAGTACACCCCATGTTCTTCCTTCCTCGCTTCCAGGAATCAGTCAATCAAGTGAAATCTCCGCAACTCCCCACCACCAAGAGCACACGCCGGATCTGTCAGGCTCAGCACGCTGCACAGCTAGCTAGCCAGTGTCTGTGCCCTCTGACTGTGAAAACCCGGGAATGTTCCTTCCCTGCTGTAAGTAACGAGCAGTAGTAATGTAACCAACCGATGGAGCATGCATGCCATTGCCATTGCCATTGCCAGGAAAAGAAGGTCCGAGTGAATTAAACACGGGCATGTGATGTGTGGATCTTGCATCTTGCTATGCTAGGTACTAGACTACATCTGATACCTGATCATCAGCGTAAACAAATCGCCGGCCGGGTGAGTAGTGAGTAGAGATGGCTAGCTGCGCTGCGTCTCCTCACTGTCATTGATTGCCGGCAGGTCGCAGCTAGATCTATCATCCATCGATCGATCTACACTGAATGATTGACCCCAGCTCGATCGAGGCGCGAGACGCCACGCCACGCCACGCCACGCCACGGCCCGCCGCCGTCGCTGTCTGCCGGCATCGCCCCTCTGTTGTCCCGTGTCCGTCCCTGGCGTTCCCAATGGACGTCCGTGCGTGGCGTCCGGCCCGCGCTGTGGCGCCATTTGCAGCGGCGCGACGCGTCCACGTCGGGGGCAGCTGGGTGCGTGTGCGTCCATCGGGCCCGCCTCAGGTTCTCCCCATCCGTGCGTCGCGTCCGCGTCCGCGCCGGCCCACGCGCCAACAGTCTTGGCAACTGGCGCCCAGTCCCTCGGGCAGGGCGGCACGTCCACCAACAGCAGGCGCCAGGCACGACCGTCCGGACGGACGGGCGTCGCGGAGCCTTGGCGCTAGCCGTGGTGGTCACCACGGACCACGCGCACCGGCCGGTCTAGCACTAGCACTAGCACTAGCAGATCGTGATCGTGTCGTGGGTTTCCAGAAGCCAAGCTGCATGACGTACGGGATCAGGATTCACATCCATCTCTTTGGCACCTGCGCTGCGACGATCAAGATCTGAGCAAGTGTATGCGACAATCGCAAAGAGAAAGGAAAGAGTCAAGATCTGAGGGTTGTACGCAATTATATATACTAGTATTCGCGTTTCGTGATATGTTCCCCATCTGTGAAGATGCCATCATGCCGCTAATGCTTGCTATGCAAACTTTCGTTCTTTTTTATTCCATCCTTTTTTTATTCAGGGACGGATGCAACCGCCCGCGAGCCCACTCGGTCCGCCCCACTACTACGATTGATGAAGTATGGAGACGGAATTCTCTATAGGGTCCCTGTTTGTTTTCCTTCTGCGTGTATCTAGCCAGCCATATCTTCTCACATCAGATCAGATCAGATTGTGGTCATGCAGGCCATTGTTATGTTATTTGGATATCTTGATCTGCAGCCCTAGATACATATAAGGCAATTGTTTGATTGTCTTGATCTGCGCTCGCTCGCGAATACATCGCCACGCTCGTGGGTAGGGTAGAAATGGATTCTAAATCTATTTCCTGCTAGGCAGATTGTAAGGTTCAGCTGCACGTGTCGAGCCATGTCTACAAATACAGGATACTGACAACTAAACAGTTTGATCCTACATTCTAGAGGGCTAGGCCTATATTCGGCCAACCAAATAGCTCCATATGAGATGAATAAATTAGAGCAATGATTGTTTGCGAACTCATAAATATGCTTAATTTTAGAAGTTACCATATGACCCGTAATATTAGACTTATTTACAAGTTGATGGACAACTTGTCCTGCATCTCCAGCTCCTATACATGATTCACAACCATGAAGATATTAGAATTCACGATCATGAAGACATTATAGATAAATAAAATGGCATAATGTAGAAGGATACTACAGGAGCAAAGGTCCACGTAGTTAGTGGATAGTGGAGTTTGCCACGATAAAGGTGTTTCCCATCAACAAGATGGATGACTTGTGATACTAGAGGAGCAAAGGTCCATGTAATTAGTGGATACTAGAGGAGCATAATGAAATTAGAATTTTAGCAAGGATCCAGTAAAGAAATTTGGGAAGATACAAGATTAAAACTGCTCGCCACTATTGTCAATGTATGAATAGTGACACTCCAATTAGTTTGGGCGACATATTTCACCATTAACATCGATGGATGACTTGTGATACCTAAAAAAAATAGAAGAACACCATCATCTAATGAGCTAGGTGCTGCAGATTAGTTGTCCTTTTGTGTTGAACATGTGATTTAGCCAAGCATTAACAATTAATAATGAGGCACGGAGACAGATATGTAAGTCCCACTTTGCATTCTTAGGGCATCTCTAAGAGACTTCATATATTTAAAGTAGTCTCTGAAAAAACTTTTCATATAGCTCTTTATTAATGAAGAGGCTACAATGCTCTATAGTTTTAGTATATGATAGTTTTTTTCATTATATTCCCCATACAAGGAATAATATGATATTTATTGTGCTATGGAGAATTAAATTTGGAGAGTTTTTTTTTTAGACGTAAAAGAGCTTTGTAAAGAGAATAATCATGAATGGCTCTCTAAATGTATACTATATATAGGAAAAACATGAAAAAAAAAGAAAAAAAAATGCCGTCTTAGATCTAAAACATATATAGAGAGAGAAAAATGTAGGGGGACTCTTTGGATTAGCGCATAAGATGCCTTTGGCTTTTGTTTCTTGTTCGATTCGATTCGCTGTGTTTCTTAATGCGTGTGGAAAATGCAACATCCAGCGAAACGGCCACCCCCATGGTGTCTCTCAGGACTCTACCCGTGGTACCACTTGGTGCCGCCATGAGAAGATCTGAGGCACGTGTAAGCCTGTGGACGCAAGCAGCAGCTATCATTAGGATGGGATTAAAAATTCTCCACCAAACAAAAGAACAAAAACGGAAGGGAGACGATCCATGAGGCGAAACAAAAGCAAAGGCAGGCTTGTTCCCGAAATAACAGAGAAAGTCAAGGGTGGATGGAGTAAAAAAAGCGACTAGTAGAAATAACTCCCCGAGGCCGAGGCGGAGCGAGGGCGGAGGAGGAGAGAGAAAAAGCGCGGGGGCGCGAACGGAAGCCTTGCCTTAGTTATCCACGCACACATCCATCACCCACCCCGTCGCACTCCCACCGCATCCGCCCCGATCCCCAATTCCCACTCTCTCCGTCCATGGATCACCACCACCACCTCACGCCGACGCCGCAGTCGCCGATGCAGAACTCAGCGGCGGAGCCGTCCTCGAAGCCGCCGACGCCGGCGTCCACCCCCAACTCGCGCCTCGCCTCGGCGCCGTCCTCCCCGACACTCCGCCACGCCGCCGCACGCGTCCGCGCCGGCGTCCGCCCCGACGCCGTCCTCGCGCACCGTCTACAGCGACCGCTTCATCCCCAGCCGCACCGGATCCAACCTCGCGCTCTTCGACCTCACCCCCTCGCCCTCCGCCGCGTCCTCCCAAGAAGGCGGCCCCGCGGCCTCTTCCGGATCTGCGACCGCCGCGTCGCCCTACTGCACGCTCCTCCGCGCCGCGCTCTTCGGGCCCGATACGCCCGACCGGGTCGCGTCCTCGGCCACCGCGTGCTCGTCGTCCTCCTCCCCGGGGCCCTCCCCTGTGGGCACCCCCGCCACCGGGAACATCTTCAGATTCAAGACGGAGGTGCGCCGGAGCGCCAAGAGGGCGCTTTTTTCCGGAGAGGAGGACGAGGACGCGCTGTTCCCCGGCATTTTCACCACGAGGGGCGCGGGACCAAGGAAGGTCCCAAGATCGCCCTACAAGGTGAGGGGGGAATTGGATTTGGTGCTTTCTTGATTGGGCCTTCTCTGTTTCTTGATTTAGGTTTCTTGGGTTCTGTTTCTTGAACTGGCCTCTGCTGCTTCTTGGGGGCGTGAAAGATTTGACATCTCGCCAATTGCATTCCGAAATGCTGAAAGAGTCGTTTTTTCACGAACATAATGCGGAATTTTAAGTCTTTGTACCAACAATTTTGTGTCTTTGCGCTAATTTTCTTGCTGTTGCTTGTAGGTGCTGGATGCGCCTGCTTTGCAGGACGACTTCTACCTCAACCTCGTCGATTGGTCTTCACATAATGTACTCGCTGTTGGCCTGGGCAATTGCGTTTACTTGTGGAATGCATGCAGCAGCAAGGTAAGCAACGGTTTTCATCCTTGAGGTATATTGTCGCTGAGAATTGAAGATGGATTTTTAACAGGCTTATCATTATTGTCTAGGTCACCAAGCTTTGTGATTTGGGGGCGGATGACAATGTTTGTTCTGTGGGGTGGGCGCAGCGTGGCACTCACCTAGCTGTAGGCACAAATCAAGGAAAAGTTCAGGTTATTTCCCATTCTTACCTCGAATATTGTTAGATGATATGTTCACAATCCATCAAGTGTTGGATGATATTTAGATGTCTTTTACTGCAATTTAGTGCAATGCCTCATCAATAATTACAGCTGTATGCAGCACTTGGAATAAATTTGACAATTTTGCAAAACCAGCTCAGGTGCAGACAATGTGCCATTTAGCACCTAGTGTATGGATTAGTTTATGGTAGTCTATTCTCTTGATTGTACTGATGGAAAAACCTTCTGTGTAAAACCTTAATAGTTTTATACTTTTATGGAAAGCCTTAACAATCATAAATGCCAGTCATCTATATGCTCAAACCTCAAACTCAAAGAATCAATTTTATCTGGTTTTGTTCTTGACTTAGGACCACCTTTTTTCTTGTAGGGAACCGATTTATAAATTTCTAGAAATAGTGAAATGATCATTCTGTTAGACTTTCGTATTTAATTATTACTTTATGAGTATCTGCAAATCTGATTATCATGTTACATTTTTATCTTACGCTCAAACCTCAAACTCAAAGAATCAATTTTATCTGGTTTTGCTCTGATTAGAATTACATTTTTTTTCTTTTAAGGAATCCATTTATAAAATTCTAGAAATAATCAAATGATCATTCTGTTAGCCTTTCATATTGGTATCTAGAATTGTTGTCTTACCTGAAAATCTGATTATCATGTTACATTTTTATCTTATTATTGTGTAGATCTGGGATGCAACTCGTTGTAAAAGAATAAGGACAATGGAAAGCCATCGCATGCGTGTAGGTGCTCTTGCATGGAGTTCTTCATTGCTTTCTTCTGGAAGCCGTGACAAGAGCATCCTCCACCATGATATCCGTGCTCAAGAAGATTATGTTAGCAAGCTTACTGGGCATAAATCTGAGGTAATCTCTCCTTATAATATGAATTTTTATATGTATAATTGCATCAAATTTCTTATAATCTGTCAAGTATATACATTATCCCAGTGAAGCTTCAGTTTTCTATTCTGGATTCTGGTAATGTATAGTTTCCTAATCTCACATATCTTGCAGGTTTGTGGACTCAAGTGGTCTTATGACAACCGTCAGCTTGCATCAGGTGGCAATGACAACAGAGTAAGATGCTTGTCCATATGTTCCTGTTAGTTTGGAATGCATTGTTCATAGGATTCCACATTGCTGTTTTCCCATACTAATATTTCTCCCTTGCCCAGCTTTTTGTTTGGAATCCACATTCTGTACAACCAGTACTGAAGTATACTGAGCACACAGCAGCTGTCAAAGCTATTGCCTGGTCACCTCATCTCCATGGCCTGCTTGCATCTGGCGGAGGAACCGCAGATAGATGTATACGATTCTGGAATACGACCACAAATACACACTTGAGCTGTGTGGACACTGGCAGCCAGGTAGTCTTCCTGCAATCCTTGTTTATTTCTCTTCTCATCATTACAAAAGTTGCAATCGTTAAGATATGTGGACACTGGCAGCTAGGTCGTTTTCAATGTGTCAATACCTGCAATCCTTGTGTATCTCTCTTTTTATCATTACAAAAATTGCAATCATTTTCTGATGAGTATATCCATCAGTCCATTTGTAACTATATGAAATAAAAGAAAAGTCTTAGACTTCATAACATTGAGGTTTAAATTGCCAACTAAAATTTAAGTTTTAACCAACATATGCTAGACCGCCAAAGTTCCTGTGAAATATCCAAATAGAGGAAAACCACAACAATGACAACAACATAGCATTTTAGTCCAGGTAGGCGGTGGACTGGACCTGAAACCCACAACACGAAGCACCAAGGAAAAAAGAAAGTGAAAAATGGGGAAAATATATAGTGCATCAACAATAGAAACAGGAAGGGAGTTAACCAAAAAGAAGATAACTCCAAGACATGTTTTCTTTTACTTTTGATTCTGCTCAAGATGTTCGCAGACCTAAAGCAGGCAAATTTGCCTATAAAATTATTAATTAGGGTAGGGTAGGCTTGAGCATCTTGTTTGCTTTCAAATACTAAGGATGCTAAATGACTTGACAGGTCTGCAATCTCGTGTGGTCAAAGAATGTAAATGAGCTTGTTAGCACCCATGGTTACTCTCAGAACCAAATAATTGTTTGGAGATATCCAACAATGTCGAAGGTATGGTGCAAGATAATTATTCTTAAATTATGCTATATACTTGCTTGCTTGTATTAATTCCATTCCCCTTTGGTATTTGCAGCTTGCCACTTTGACAGGACATACATACAGAGTATTGTATTTAGCTATTTCCCCTGATGGCCAGGTGAGTCTTGGTGATCTGTTTTTTCTGAATTCTCTTTAACATACCTAGCATAATTTGTTCTCACTGCCTTTCCACTGTCTATATCAACAGACCATAGTTACTGGTGCTGGTGACGAAACACTACGGTTTTGGAACGTGTTCCCCTCTCCAAAGTCCCAGGTACTTAAATCAGTCTGAAGATGTGATTCGGGTGTGTATGTTATCTCATTTCTCATACAGCTTCCTAAGCTTGGTTCATGATTGTCTTGCAGAGTTCTGATAGTTTAAGTTGCATTGGAGGAACATCATTTGTTAGAAGCTACATCCGGTGACACTGAGATGTAGTTTTGCTGTGCTCATAAGATTATTGCAGCATATGTTGATGATCATCAACATCATTCCATTTACAACAACCATGCCACCAGGTCATCAACCATCAAAGGTAGCCAATTTTTTTGAGATGGCACGACGCAATATGATGAACTGGCTTGCGAGAATCCGGGCATGGCTCTTCTGCTGATAGTGTACATATTTATCAGAGCAACGTCCTTGTAGGAGTGAACACTGCGGAGGCTTCAAGTATCAACATTGTTCCAACTGATGAGGATACGCCCTTTCATTTTTTTGTTCCTTTTGATGGTCAAACGTCGACCTGAGCTATTTCTGTAGTGTGCTAGCAGTTAACCTATTGGAAACATTTACTGACCTGTGATGCCAATTTCATCCATGTTGGCACGGTGTAAAATGAGAACACTCTTGGTTCCAGATTCATTCCTAGTATCCTGAAAGGGAGGGCTGATTCTGCCCTGAATTGGCTTGTTTCACAATAAGAGACAATGAAGAAACGTGTGTTCATTGTTTATTGACATGGGATACCAAGACAATGCTGAACTTTCTGCATATTATATATCACATGACTATCTTTGTTGTAAAGTGATATCCAGCTTGTAATTAAGGCTTAAGATAAGAGGGTCCAACACGCCAGCATTGCTAACGCTGACGTCATGTATCGTTTCGCTGTCACTTCTTTGCGACCTATGATTGGAGGCAATTATTGATGGTCTATATCATATTAGCGATTCATTTATTAGTTTCTATACAAGAACTAGATAAGGCCTGGGCAGCCAAGGTTGAATTGTAGAGTGTTTTTTTTTCTTTTTTTTGGGAACAACCTTGACTTGTAGAGTATCTGATGAAGTTTTGGCTTTCACACTACTAGTTCACAACCAAAATTGGGGAAGGAATGGGATGGAAATATCTGCACGAACCAGTAGCAGTTCGAAGAGTTGCCTTGGCTGCAGGCAGAAAAAACAGATTCTGTGATTGGAGCCACAAAAGACAGGCAGAAAAAACAGATTCTGTGATTGGAGCCACAACAGACATGTCTTCATGTGCATACTTTTGCTTGACGCTAGGATGAAACTTACTGCCGCAGCTACTCCCAAAACAACCGACTCTGAAAGCAGCTGCAGTTCAACCCCAATCACCATTGTATATCTCACTGCAATTCAGTCGGCTTGTCTTATCAGCCGGCTTATGTAACTAGTCGAACACTTCGAATTATAATAACAGGAACAGCAACAATAAGGATATGTTCTGAAGTCTGCTTGGTTCTGGTCCGACGTCGCGGTCGGATGTGATGCACTGCACCTGCACCTGCACGGAGCTCCTCTTGAAAAGGCAACACGGAAATGGAGTTTATCTGGGTTAGCTGCTAGGTTTCTCGTCACTGAACAGGTAACCACCGTAGCAGTTAGTACTTGCGGGTTTGGAAGCGATATGATATGAATATATGATGGAGAGCATAGCTTGCACACAAGAGAGAGACGACAGCGCAGTGCTCAACTAACAATAGCGGCCATCGCCATCGCCCTCGCCCCCAATCCCCATGATGCCAGGCATGCATCACCGGACTGAACTGCATGCGAACTGGACTGCAGTCGCTGGAAAAACGAAAACCACCAGAGCAAGCCTCTCCACCTCTGTCACCAACCGACCAACCAGCTCTCACTCAGACGGCCTCGATCGTGCGTGTTAACGATGGAACGCGTGATTGAGTTCAGCGACCGTCAGAAACGAGTCGAGATTTTTGTTTCTCTGCAGTTGCCGACTTGCCGTGCCCGTGCCCGTGCCCGGCGAGCGGTGACAGAAGAAGGACGAGCGGTGACAGAAGAAGGAAGCGTCCGTCAGGTAGATATGGCTATCAGCAGTTGTAATATCTCTTCTCCTTCAGATATTCAGTGTGCGGCCGCTCTGGTTCTCTTGCTACGAAACAAACAGTAAACGCGGCCGTCAGCCTGTCAACTAACAGTGCCGATATCAGCCGCCGATCACACACGCTGATGTGTTCACGAATGGTCTTGTCAGAGGAAGCTCCGAAGCTGCAGCGAAAACGCCTGCAAGCAATAAGCTAGCAGTGGGGCTAGGAGAAAAGGAGAGTTTCTTCTCCTGGGCCGACGTGACAAGGTGTTGTGGTGAGGGACTCCGGCTAAAGGCCCAGAGGAGTGGACAACAGATGGAGTAGCGTCGAAGCCCGGCGAGAGGAGAGGAGGTGAGGACTGACTGGCTGAAAAGAAGGATTGGTTGGGGGGTGTAGTGTAGCTTGGAATGGATGGATGGATGGGATGGACGGATAATGGCTGTAGGTGGACCAACCAATCCAATCGATTGGGACCCTCTCCTCCTTGCAGTAGCAGTACTCTCTACTCCCCAACAGACGCCTCTCTCTCACCAACCCAAATTATTTATTTTACTTCTCCACAATCTTTGGTGCCCCTCTTTCAATCGCAACCCAGACGCGTCCACGCACAAGAAGTTAATTTTTTCCCCACACACAAAACAACTCGCATCTACCGTTCGATGTGTGTTTGTTTACACTTTACACCAGGTCAACAAAGTCCTCGCTCGATCGAGGACTTTATCACGATCGAGATGCTGTGATTGTCAAAGCAAGCAAGCAACCAAACAAACGAAGACATATCCAGATGATGCGCATTTTCCTTTTTCTATTCATGTTGAATTGAATGAATAGCTGCGATGATCGATCGATCTGGTGACTCAAGGAACCTGCAAGTAACAACAGTCTAACAGAACCAAGTACCGCATGAAGCAGTTGACGTACCAAATGGAGGCTCTGCAGTCTGCACGGCAGCCATTGCATTGGTTCCTGCAGCTATCTGGAAGAAGAAGGAAAAAGAGAACAACAACAACAACCCTTGCGTGCCACGTCCTCTTTTCTCTCTTGCCCTTTTTTGCCTTTTTTTTTTTTAAAAAAAATGGCTTTTCGTAAAGCTTCAGGTCCAAGTGTCCTATACTACGGCCCAATTCCGGAACACGGAGGAAAAAAAAAAAAAAAAAAGAAGGCTCTCTGATGACGCCGCTTTTCTTTCTTGCCTGCTGCCACTGCCATGCATTGGAACAAAGCCCAGCGCTTGCTTTTGCCTTGCGCGGCTTTGTGCTCCGTCTTTCTGATCCTTTTCGGCAAGCACGCGTACAGTACAGTGTAGGGATGTAGTACCTGCTAACGGCTAACCACTTGGACAGGTCCCCCGTTACCTGCAGCCACTCCCACAGTCCCACTCTGCTGCTCGCACTTGTGGCTTGAGCAGCAGCAGTACATAAGGTGTAGCAGGTGTAGCTAGGTTTCTCGATCGGTCCTGAAAAAGAAGGGTCAAGTTTTCCTCCTACTCGTACTCATGACTCATGAGATGTTTACGTGCATTGCACAAGAATGAACGACGAAAAGGCAATGTCCCAACTCCCAACAGGAATTGACTCATGAGAAGGGAAGGCTGCTTCTTTTTTTTTTTTTTTTTTTTTTTTTTTGGGATGGAATCGATCGGGGAGTTGAACTTTTCATCGCTTGGGGAGTTAGGGCAACTGGGCAAGGCTAGCAGTCGCTCGCACATCGTACGAGCGAGCCTGGCGACGTGAACGCGTTACAACGGTAAACGTCTCGAACGACGATTCTGTGTACGTACTACTCGACAGGGACCGGCCGGCCTGCCCACCGAGGCGTGGACATACGTACACGGGAAAAAGAAGTTTCGCCGTCAGGGCACCAGTCATCGTGCAGTATTATGTTTATGCATATGATGATTCATCAGTTCAGAGAGAGATATGGCAACTGGAACTGGATGATTGATTGCCTCATTGGAAGGAAGACTACTTGAGCACGCATATTATAGTGTGGTAGCCTCCCATTTTTTTTTTTTAATTCGCTCGACGTCACTCGTCGATCGTCTCTCTCGTAACAACTAGCCGTCAGTCGTTTTCCGCAGTGTACGTAGTTGTTATATATCTTAAGTGACTCGATCAATTTTCAGAAAACAAATGGTACGTTTAGACAATCAACTAGTAGTAGTATATATAATTAAAACAACTCACAATGACAGAGTATACATGTTGTCTAAAGCATTTGTTTTGTGTGTCCGAATCCGTGCATGGCTTGCCGCAGCGGAGACGTACGTCATATATATGATATGATAGTAGGTCGTATGTACACACGTGGAACGCCGGCGCAGGTCAATGTCAATCATGTGCCGGGCAGCTGCCGCACGCGTGACACGGACGTGTCGTCCACTGTCCAGGCGCGAGCGAGCGAGCGAGCCCGGAGCGGTGATTCGGCGAAAACAACAGTGGCACGGACCTCGATCTGCTCCGGCTGGAACATCCGATCCTAGGGAGGGGAGTGGGACTGGGACTTCCGCGGCGTGCGTGCGTGCGGCGGCACCGACAGGCCGCGGTCGCGACAGCTGTGGCGTGCCGGGCGGGGGTGCGCACCGCGTCGCTGTCGCGGAACTCCAACGACCGACGCCACCCCACCACCCCCGGCGGGGCGGGGCGGGGCTTGGCTTAACCACCGCTCGCGGCTGCCGACTGCGCCCGCGTGTGGACCAGCCTCAGCCAGCCAGCCAGCCGCTACGAGCCGACGAGGGGGCCGGCCACCCAGGGCAAGGCAAGGCAACCACCGGACCGGACCCGGCTAGCTTGGTGTGGTGGCCCCCCGCCCGCCCGCCGACCGCGCGTACCCCGCCTGGGCTTGGCCCTGGCGCCGTGGCCTCCACCTCAGAGAAGAGACCCCAGCCTGGGGAATATAGCCTTGTACTTTGCGGATTCGGTCGTTGGCTCGCTTCTCTTCTGCTCATCAGCTGTCCGTCCTTCCGTGCTCCTCCCATCCGTTGCTGCTGCTACTGCTAGCTAGCTAGAGTAGCTGTACATAATCTGGGACGACCGGACGACGACGACCATTGGTCCCGCCGCCGGCGATGCTAGCTAAAGCGTGCAGTGGTTGCTTTGAGCTGCACAGGACCGCCAGTGTCGTGTAGTGGTTTGTAGGCCCACCTCTTTCACTCTCTGATTTCGCGTCGTGTCTCTCTCATCCGTTTCTTCTGCAGTAGCAGGGCCAGTGTCGTGTAGTATGTACACTGCGCGTCGTGTCTCTCTCATCCGTTTCTTCTACAGTAGCGGGCCTGCCACACAGCCCACAGTAGTGCAGCTACCTTTCCAGCTCCGCGCACAAGGACGTCCTCCTCCTCCTCCTACTGTTCTATACTGTACAGTGCGGGCCTCGTTATCTCGCGCGCGCGCGCACACACACTTCAGGCTTCACGGTGAAAGCTGCTTCCTCGACCACACGCTCGATAGGTTGTGCTCCAGCTCGACGTGGCCGTGAGCACAGTTATTAGTACTCTATTTAAGGGCCTATCCTGCCGCGCGGGCCGGGCGCCCATTCTGCTGCACTGTCGCCGCCATTACGCTCAAGAAATAATCTCATCACAAAAATTAATTCAAGGCTCTCGTTTCAGGTTGCGCTAGCTAGCCAGCCAACTAGTATCTCCGAGTTGAAATGGCTCTAGCCGTACACTGCACGACACACACTGTTTCCTCACGCCTTCGAAGAAGAGCTCCGGTGTGTGCTCTGAAATCGAACCTTGGGCTATGTCTCAGAGCAAAAATCCTACTTTCCATAGCATTCTAACTGAGCACATTAATTAAAATAATGGACATTCCAGATTCGTCAAAAAAAAAAATCAAAAAATGGACACGAGTTGCTCCGTCCATGCAAAGTAGCCTAGCGCGTGCTCCCTCCACGCCGGTAACTCACATATAAATTTATATTTATTATAACATGCATGCTCTACAAAAACGATGTACACACTATATCTATGTTAATTTCTGGTGGATAGCATGGTTAGCCTTCACAATATTTTTTTTAAAAAAATACCAAAAATTATAATTTTTGTGATCTCATTGCAAAAGTATATTAGGTAAAAGCACCATATTTTTTTTTTATCTCATTCCAAACCCAGAATCATCTGTTTTTGGACGGAAAGATCAGGAATCTAGTTTTTAACAAAATTATGGCTAAAACAGATAAATGATTTGCGCTGATATTTTTTTTTTCTCCAAATAAATTAACGCCCAAAAATCGGTTTTTATTAGCTGCATGCGTTTGTTGGTGGCACTTCTTATATCTATTTTAGTCTCTGGTGGATCACATGGCAACAATTCAAATATTTTTTTAAAAAATAAAAAAATTATAATTTTTGTGATCTCATTATATAAATGATATATTATATAGAAAGCACCATATTTTTTTTATCTCATTCCAAACCCAGAATCATCTGTTTTTGGACGGATTCTGGGCACTGTACGGGAGTCCAAATTTAAGCTTGTGATATGTATGCCTTTTAAAACAGAACGGTGATTTCGTCGCCCCAAAATATTGGAAGGAAATTTTTCTCCAAATAAATTAACGCCCAAAAATCGGTTTTTATTAGCTGCAGCGGCGTTTGTTGGGGGCGGGGACCATGCCTTGTAGATATTTCAAGCCGGTGCAGGGTAGCGAGCGACCATCCATCCATCAAAGCAGAGCCATCCGCCATTTTTTCGCGCCAAATAAAGATAGAAGGGGAAAGAAAGCAATGTATATAAATGATAGATATAGATTTATATATATGGTGTCAACCAATCATGCATGAAGATATCTCTCGGGACGTCGCGCGTCGAGATGAAGCGTCGTCCGTCGAGGTGACCGCACGGGACGGGAGCGCGCGTCGAGTACGTCGTCCGTCGAGATGACCGGCCGGGCCGCCCGGCTCGACTACAACACCGGCCGGGCCGGTTCGCATGCCCCGACCTGAACTGACTGGCCACTCAACTGGACTCGACGTCTCCGACCCATCAAGCCGGGTCGCGCGGCCGCCTTTTTAGCCGCCCACCAGCTACCGCCGCCGCCGGCCGCCGAATCGAATCGAATCGAACAGTAGGCCACTGCCACGCATGATTGCTTCTCTGACGATCGATGCCCCTTCTTTAGCTTGTGTGTTGCGTCGCGCGTATGAGATTCGACAAGGGACGACACACAATGCAAGGGCAGGCCGGCTTGTACGTGTGTTGTCGTCCAAAGTTTCAGTTGCGCATTGTAACGTACTACGTCAGTACGTCATGCTGACCTTACCAACGTGCAGCTAGCGGGTGGCTACAAGGAAAATAAATTATCTGATGAGGCCTCACGATTGGCTTATTGGATACATACATATGCACTCCTTTCGTCCCAAATTATTCATTGTTTTTGGTTTTTGTGCCTCAAGTTTGATTTAATTTATAAAAAAATACATATAATATTTATATTTCTAAATTAAAAAACTAGATGCAAAAAAATTTTTCTAACAATACTAATCAATATATACTAATCGATGACATTTATTATTTATAAAAAATATGGATAATTATTTTTTCAAAAATAAAAACAACAAATATTTTAGGACTGAGAGTCCAGAGAGAGTACAATGGAGGGAAGCTCCAGGGGCTCTCTCTTTTTTACCCCCAAAGTCCGCGCACTGCCGCGTTTAGTTGCTGGCCCCTCTCACTCATAGCCTTGCGTCGAGCAACAAAGCCATGCATGGCTAGGGTACTGCCCGCTTGTAAAGGTCTGTGGTAGGCTCTATACTACACGTGTACACGTACGCGCTGCGCTCTTTATTTCTTGTTAGTGCTGCTTTCTGTTTGTGGTGTTTGGCGGAGCTTAGCATGCACTTGCATTGGTAGTTGCTCTCCCATCGTCGTCGAGCCACTGCCGTTTGTTTGTTTCAGCAAGTAGTTGCCGTAATAAGCAGTAAAGAGCGAGTCTATTATTTACATCTGTTTGGCGAATTTAATCGTTTTTATTATACTACTATCAATCATATGTTCATGTACCACACTACAGCAAAATTAAATGCTCCATATATAGAAGCAAAACATTTTATATATGTCTTGTGTGCACATAAAAGAATTTGTGTGCCTCGTCTGCCCAACACGACCAACATACACGCAAATTAACTAACTACAATATATTCTTATCACAAATAATATTTCTTTGTATTCTAATTAACAAAAGATCAGAGGCAGGCAGTACACAGTATGCATGATTGAGATTGACCAGTACTAAATAAATAATCATACATAGCATTTCAGAACGAACACGATATGTTTTATTTTTAAGATAATGAAACCAATACAATACGTACACATGAGCACGCGTAAGGACCGGAAAAGCTAGCTACCAAGCAAGAGCGCCATATATACTAGAACATAATAAAGTTCTCCACAAACCCTAAACTGCAGGCAGCGTGTACGTCATTGTCCGTCTGTTACGATATGATCAGACAAAGCAGCTGCTACAGCCGGCGGGCCCGCCACGGCGACTACACACACGGCGGCCCAACTAATACCAATATAATACGCCTAAACCCGATGCGATTAACGCCTCTGATCCATCTGCTAATGCTTGCTTAAGTAGCCAGCACCTGCCTGTCTGCCTGCCTGATGCTAGTATAGTACACACGTACTACCAGCATTCAGATTCAGCTACAGCTACAGCTGCAGTCTAAAGGCAACAATAATGCAGACGATCGATCGATGGAGACGACGACGACCGATAGGCGATGCAACAGAGAGCCAACAGCAGCAGCAGCGATCAGACGCCCATTCCCGGCGCCAACCGCAAGGTTGGTAGAGGCAACCGAAGGCCCCCAAACGCCACCAAAAGTATTTCTTGAAACCAACTCCTAATTATTCAAATTACCAAATGGTATGGACGAAGAAGGGATGTGGTTGTTTAATAATCTGGATAGATAGATGGATTCTATGCGTGATTGCAACCACAAGTATAGTTTAGAGAAGCCGTGCTTACATATCGTATAACGTAAAATCAATAGGTGCCCCTGTTAGCTTCAAAACACACCAAAAAAGGTGCCTCTTTTTCATGTCAAGTACCTTCGATACGATGCGCTAATTGCAACCGACAAAGAGAGGTGTAGCCTTAATTGCACCACTATATCTACACATGAGGTTGCAAATAGAGATTCAGATGCACCTATGCATGTATGCAAGGACATAACTTTTTTGGCACGTTTTTTTATTGAGAGGGAATCAAATAAACATACAACTATACAAGAAAGGTTAGCTTAGGCTAATTAAGCAGCCCTTCCAAACCGATTGGAGTTGTACCAGGCATAACTACCTTACCTATTTTTTCTTGCTTATTTAGCTTTCAGAGTAGTAGTAACACCACGTAGTATGACAAGTCAAGGTATGGCCTAATTAATATCACCATCTATCCCAAGTTATCACTATTCCAAATTATATGTTATTTTGGATTCTCTACATACATACGCTTGTGCTATATGCATCTAGTCACACAATATGTATAGATACATAGTAGAACGAAGTTGAGTATTTAGAAAAGCCAAAACAGCCTACAAATTGACAATTATCCTATATTTTAAGTGCTTGAATTTTAGTTGATTTAAAGCAATACTCTTGTACCACCAATTAGTACAAGTAAATTATTATTTTTGTGACATTATTTTAAGTTGATTTTAAGCAAGACTCTTGTACCATCAATTGTCTTTGTGCTAACATAAATGAGATTTTATCGGGTTTGTGATTCTGTCAACAGGGTTTTTATTCTTGGAATCGAAAATTGAAGATTGTGGCTACATGAATTGTATAACAAACTAATAATGCTGCAACTTTAATACGTCTAAAAGTAAACTTAAATTTAGGCACCATAGATTTTAGTAAGTCACATAATAAATTGGGGCGGAGGGAGTACTCTCTACATGTTGCAATCTTTTCTTCAACGAAAGAAAATTTAAATGGAAACACATGATTCATGTGAAGCAAAATATTAGCTACATATGCAACCTCCTATCCTCCTAAAGTTGTACGATACATACTCCCCTCCTAGTCCTAGTAGGAAACGCATTGGTGCAACTCTTGGTAGCTAGCGCGGCCTAGCGGGCACACCTTCCTTTAGTTGTTCCTCTTCCTCTTTGGGCATGCTTAGATTCCAAAGCTTCACCCCACCTCGACCTCCACTTCTTCTCTCTCATCTCACCTTTCTTTCTTACCGACCGGCCGGCCGGCCGTCGGCTCTGCAATTCACCCTGCCTTTTCTTTATTTTCACCACGATCTCCGCCTGCCCGGCCTCATCAGGTCATCAGCAACAGTTAGCTAGCTAGCTGGTCTCGTCTCGGTCACCCTCTAGCTCTTCTGCAGCGAGCGGCTATCTAGCTAGCTAGCTCTCCCGGCCGGCCCGGCCGCCTTTTTCCCTTGCCGTTGCCCCCCCGGCTTAGGAACCCTCGAAAAGACGCCTCACCATCTCCTTTGTGTCCTTGCTAACTAACTCCCCATTAAATCCTTCTTCCTCCCGCTGGCCGTGGCCGCCGCCCGGCCCCGCCCCCGCCACCGCCACCGCCCGCCCAGTTGCTTCGTAAGCTAGCCATCGCCATATATACAGAGTTACAGACCCAACGACGGACGCGCGTGCTCAAACCAGCGGGAGCGAGCACCAACCGGGCCAAGAAGCCTAGCCAGCGGCGACCGAGCAGATCGAGCTGCTCCGGCTCGGCCGCGCGCGTCCAATCGAAGAAGAAAGAAGGGGGGTCCCGCCGGTCATCGAGTTTGGTCGGTATATGCAGGGCGGCGGCGGCAGCGGTGATCCGGCAGGAGGGAGCCTGGGCATGGACATGGGCGTGGGGTACGCCGGCGGCGGCGGCGGCGGCGGCGCCGAGTGCTCGTCGTCTTCGGCGGCAGCTGCGGCGGTGGCTGCTGCGGCCGCCGCCGCCGCAGCAGCGGCGGAGGCGGAGGAGCGGCAGCTGCTCAAGGGGAGATCGCGGTGCACCCGCTGTGCGAGCAGCTGGTGGCGGCGCACGTGGGGTGCCTGCGCGTGGCGACGCCCATCGACCACCTCCCCCTCATCGACGCGCAGCTCGCGCAGTCCAGCGGCCTCCTCCACTCCTACGCCGCCCACCACCGCCCCTTCCTCTCCCCGCACGACAAGCACGACCTCGACTCCTTCCTCGTACGTCCTGCTAGCTATGCATCATGCACATGCATCTAGCTAGGTTTATTTCGATCCATCGAGCTGACCGCTTCTTCATCTTCTTCCTCTGCATGCATGCATATGCATGGCATGGCTGCTAATGCATGGCGTGGTGGTGCAGGCGCAGTACCTGATGCTGCTGTGCTCGTTCCGGGAGCAGCTGCAGCAGCACGTTCGGGTGCACGCCGTGGAGGCCGTCATGGCGTGCCGCGAGATCGAGCAGTCCCTGCAGGACCTCACCGGTAAGCAAGCAACTAGAGCTATATACATGTTTCATTTCATTAGCTATATATTGCGTTTAATTTTTTCCCAATTGTCTCCTCCAAATTTCTGTTTCCCTCGCCCTTCCATTTGTGGTTACATTTGCGCAAGGTTGGGTTGGGTGTTGTTTTCTCAAGATTGTGATTTGCCTATCCATCCGGTGCGTTAGCCTTTTTCTCGTTCCAGCTGCAGCTGGTAGTTAGTTTGAATGGTACCACACGCTCACTGTTTCTTTAGTTTGTTGATCGATGCATCATATATGCCTGTAAGCATTATACAAAGGTAAAATTAGTTGCAGCGTCGTCTTCCATGGCTGCTGCTATATATGATTCTCTGTTGGGTGTGTGTGAGAGACTCTTGCTTGGGTCTTAAGGCTTTCCTCAATTCTAACGAAGTTGTTTAATTAACCATTGATGACAGAATTGATGGTAAAATTAAGTTATTAACAAGCTGCAGGTATTTCAGTATTCTTCTTCTCTGTTAATACACATGCCCGGTAAATTTCTTTCCGGCGTTGCTTTCCGGGAAAAGAAAGATTTAGTATTCAACGAGCAACGGAATAAGAAATGCGCAAAATCGAAAGGAGAGTATATAAACACGTAGTGCGTACGTATCTGGGCTGTTGAAAGACCGGAATAACATTTCAAATGCAGCTAGGTCGGATGGTGAAGTTGAGGCCCACGTAACAAGCCTAACAGCCCAACCGTACATGGCAAGGACAGGAGAACTAAAACCCTTGCCATCTCTATTTGTTAGGAAAAACAAAAGAAACTGAAGGAACACATGAGAATTCATATTTCGAGCATAATTTTGCCAATGGTTTTTTATGGGTTTGTCAATGGTTATTACCCTTTTCATCCCTAAAAACAAAGGCCGAATTCCAAAATTTCCACAATAAACCTACTTAGTACTTGTCTACCTGATAATTATTAAGAAAAAAACTAGCTAGTACCCCGATATACGCGGTTAGTTGGTAACAACTAATATGTATGGGGTCTTAGCCTGAAGTATTGGGCAACCCATTAGTTGGTAGCACGGATGGTGTATGTATCTATCTGTATGTGGTTTAATTTTCATGTTTTGGAGAGACTATCAGGAGGTTTCGCATGCATCAGTAGCAATGGAGATATATATAGCATACCCTGGCGTTTTTTCTGTTCAAAGGCTCGACTAAGAGCAACCGAATAATAAAAAGTATAATTTTCTTACCTCCTATGTATCAGGGAACAAAATTGATACTCTGACGTTTCCGGCAGCAAATTTGACTTGCATATATGTGTAGTCAATTTTGTCGGGTGAATCATTATCAAAAAGTGATCAGCTAGAGGTATTATCATCATCATGATTGAACATGAACTATCCATCAGCCCATCACCACCACATACCCTTTATTGTTACCTGACATGACCTGCTCTTGGTGGTCTTCATATAATGAGAAGTCGTCAGAACATATTTGCACTCCCTCAATTTACTAGTGCGGTCATCGAAAAAGAAAAAAATAAAGGCAATGCAATACACAACTAAGGAAAATATATATGTTGTCTAGGTTATTAGATCATGTTGCAGGTGCTGAATTTTACAATACTTGTCGTTCTAAATTCTAAAAGTTTATTTAGAGAGTCGTCACCATTTTGCTACTCCTCTAACTTAATTCAGGATTATTGTTCTTTTCAACAGCGCTATTAATTTGATCTCTAGCTTTACCTTGACACAAGCAATTCATGATGGTGCGGTGTTTTTTCTTACATCTTCAACTTGGTGGTTCTAGATGTCTATATGTTATCTTTCCAACCTGTATATGCAGTATAATTAATTATTTCTTCAAAAACTATATATTCAGTTTAAGCCCATCCATGCCTCTGACCCTATCACTTGAGTCAGTTTCCATGTATATAGCTACCTCTTCTTCCGGACATGCATGCACTATGGTTACTTTCAGAGATTATTAGCTCCAAAAGAGTCTAGATCTAGCATACATGTGTCCATGCAATTGGTTGCCTTCTTCCTCCCAATGCAAGTGGCCATGCTCAGAGTCTCAGAGCTGGTACAAATGTCTTCCTAGGCAGGAGCTAGTGCTTGGCTTAGCTAGCCAGCTGGGGTTCTCATGCACTTTCCGACGGCGATTCATGTTCATGCATGTCTCTCTATCTCGAGTCCACGTCCCAGAGAGCTTTCATTCATGCATGCCTCCGTTTACATGTTCCTGCGGTGTCTCGATCACGGATCACTATAATGTGATTGTGATCCCACCTGATCGATGCGGACGATTGACGAGGAAGTTTCCATGTTAGCAAGGTCAATCATAGCACGGTTTCTTTCTGGGAAAATCATCATTGCTGACAGTCGTCACTAATGATCTTATGCTGATGGATGATGTTGCTCATGTGTGCATATATAGGGGCAACGTTGGAAGAAGGGACGGGGGCGACCATGTCGGAGGACGAGGATGAGCCGCCGATGCTGGAGGGGGGCCTGGACATGGGCTCGGACGGGCACGACATGATGGGCTTCGGCCCGCTCCTGCCCACCGACTCGGAGCGCTCACTCATGGAGAGGGTCAGGCAGGAGCTTAAGATCGAGCTCAAGCAGGTTAATAAAAAAAAAGAGAGGAGGAAGAAGAACTATATTGTTTTCACTAAAGCTGATATACAGCAAATTAAACCGTGTGATGTGAAGTCATGTCGAATTCGTTGCAGGGTTTCAAGTCAAGAATAGAGGATGTGAGAGAGGAAATTCTGAGGAAAAGGAGGGCTGGGAAGCTGCCTGGGGACACCACCAGCATCCTCAAGCAATGGTGGCAGCAGCACGCCAAGTGGCCATACCCTACGGTGAGTGCATTGTAGCTATCATGCATGCATGCAAGAATGCAACTAGCCATCTGCTAGCTAGCTGCTACTACTAATGCATACACATACACTGATGGTGTGGTGTGGTGGTCTCCCTTCTTAGCTGTTCTCCATATATCCAACTTGCTGATGAAAGCTTTGCTGGAAATATATATATTCCTCGTGGTATTTAATTAATTTTGTGGTTGTTGTTAAATGAGTTCTTGGGAAAGAAAGAAAGGAAAAAGATATGTGTTTTTTTAAAGTATCATGCATGGATGTGTGCATATCCTAAAAGATGGTATCATTTGAGTGGGTGGTACAGGAAGACGATAAGGCAAAGCTTGTTGAAGAGACTGGCCTGCAGCTGAAACAAATCAACAACTGGTTCATCAACCAGAGGAAGAGAAACTGGCACAACAACTCTCAGACGTCAACCCTCAAATCAAAGCGTAAAAGGTGACCAATAATGCTCGATCGATTAGCTGTATATATATCTCTCATCTACTACTATTCCTACGGTTTCTGACACAAATGCAAACATCTGCAGGTGATGGAGAGAACTGCACACTGTAATGCCGCACACCTGACACATATACCAACTACACGCTAATCAAACGATGCTCGACGACCATGGTGACTCACAAAAATAAAGAGGATCGACCGATTCAACTGTATATCTAGTCATTAGTCAGAGGTGACAGGTTCATGACACACACACACACACGTACACTAGTCTGACCACTGGCATATTTGTTTACTGTGATTTTTGAGCTGATGTGCTCAGAGCATACGTCTTCATTCATTCTTGTTATCATTGTATAGCCATAGTTTGTCCCCCAGCGTACGTACATAATCTGAGGATTAAAAATCCATGCACATATATATATAGTGATCTGATCTGACCATCATCTGCTGGCAAGAAAAAAAAAACAAAGGTTGCATTCATGTTTGTACCATAAGCTGTTGCTATTTTATTTGTCAACAATAATCCGTTCCATTCACAAAATATGGTAGCTATGCTAATCATACAACATTATATACAGTTGGCTTAATACAATTCAGACGGCTGCTACGTGGATTAGATCGGAATCTCCATCACTGTGTGGTGGGTCTTGTATCGATTAGGTGTACCAAATTGAAATTGGACAGCCCGGTGGAGATTTATTGGGCGATTAGGCCTAACCAACACCACAAGACAAATTAAGGCTGGAGCAGCAAGCCTTTCGTAATAAATAATCCCGAAAGTTTTCCGGCGCGTAACGAGCAATTCTCGCGGTGACAAGGCCGATTCAGATCAATTGTCTACAGTTACATGATTACAGAAACATACATCTTCTCTGATTAATGTCTTGAAGAGATTATTGTCATGCAACTTGTCAAATATTCCTATCGATTGATGCTGGAGCTAGCTACGTCTCAACCAAGGACAGCTCCGTTGAGACCTCGCTATCTTGGAATCAAACAGATATTTGGTTTATCAGGAAAAAGGAGACAACAGAAAGAAAAAAAAGATGATAATCACAGATCAAGGGTTGCTGTCTGTCCCATGATAATAACATGTATGAAAGGCACTGCTCCGAGCTCGTGCTCATAAGCATTTCATTCCTCCACTCCATTATCAAACGTCACAAAAGTTGTGATTATCATACAGAGCAAAGTGAACTCACAGCCACAACACCCATTCAGGTTTAACACGACTCAGACAAGCTGCAATCATTCCTTGAAAACTGAAGGCCAACAGTCTCCCCGTACGTTGTCAACAAATTCAAATACAGATAAAATTTCCAATTCACTGCCATTCCTTATTTGAATAAAGGATAAACTCAACACGATATGATCAACACAAGTCTTTGATGAGTTGACCATAGAAAATAGAAATATTGTTCACCGCATACCACCCTGAGCAGTAACAATAATTTGTCAAAATAACCTATAGCGCTAAAGCAGTCCTACTGTTTACATGTTCACGATATTTGGTTGCCCAGCAAAGGCATCTCTCCTGTCGTGTGCTCTTTACTTGCCAGGGTAACCCTGTTGGGGGTAGGAGCCTTGTGCAGGGGGGTAGGAACCTTGTGCTGGGGGGTAGGAGCCTTGTGGAGGGTAAGAACCAGGCGGAGGATATGCACCACCCTGGGGCTGGGGGTAACCTTGAGCAGGTGGAGGGTATCCACCACCCTGTGGGTAACCTTGAGCAGGAGGGTATGCACCGCCCTGGGGGTATCCAGCTGGTGGATAGCCTTGACCAGGAGGAGGTGGATAGCCACCATAAGGCTGCCCATATGCTTGTTGTGGTGCATATCCAGCAGGAGGCGGCATAGGCTGATCAACACGTGACATTTGTTGCACTGGGGGCACTGCCATGGGCTGTGGTGGGCCGAACTTTCCATCCCTCTTGTCCATTTCGACTTTGTGCTGCGTCTGCATTTGCATTTCAATGCCACAAGATGGATACGTAAGGGTTGGGTTCAGAAGAGCCATGATCAGTAAGGTCGAAAGAAGAAATGAATGAATTATATACCTGCATACAGGCACAAACCCTGCAAAAGAATGTGGCATAGGATTATCAGAACTGACAACTTCACTATGGAGATTTGCAAGAAGAGAGTTAAGGAAGCCTTACGTCCAGTAGACCAAATCAGACAGACAGTTAAGGATCTGGGAAGCCTCTGAAAGCTCCTCGCTGCCAACAATAGCTGCAACTATAGAGAAGATGCAAGCAACTTGTTGAAGGCAGAACATGAATCCCTGCAGTAAAAGGTGATATTCAGTCCAAAAGACGTCAAAGAAAGAACAGGAACCCTCCACAGGACCTTGAATTGCATGAGACATGAAACTTAGAGGGAAGTGGGGTTACAATGATGCAGTTGTCGCACTGAGTTGTCTGTATATTAAATTCATCTTGGAGCAAGAAGCGGGTTGAGGCAACTGAATTGCCAAAGCAAAGGCACACCTGAAAAGAAAGTAGGCCTTACTTAGGCTAGAAGGTAGAGAGACATTTAATGTGAGAAATGGGGCCTCAATCCATATTGCCCCAATTGTACAATGACAGTGTATTGATTAAATACCGCAAGAAAAAAAAAAACTTGGCAGATAAAATTATCTGACCCTCGGTGATCATTTTAGGCCTCATAATACACTGTGTTTTCAGGCATACCATGAATACAAAAAACTGAGATCCGGAAATATGAAAGATTCAGGCCTTGTTTGGATGTTGTAGTATCAAGAAACCATAGTATCAAGAAACTGCCTGGTTTAGAAAAAAGAGGTCTAGAGTGGAGTTTTTCAAACTTAAAAAAAAAAAAATACAGTTTCAGCAATACCATGATTTCAAAACCATAAAGTTTGTTGCACCCAAACACTTTATGGCACACTAAAACTAAAGTATTTCACAAAACCATGGTATTTTTTAAAAACTCCAAAAATACTCTATCCAAACAGGGCATCAATAAGTTCAATTTAAAGTATGGGCATTAATAGGAAGCATGAGTTATCGAGTCCGCATAAGAAATAGTAGACATGTTATATATGGAATTCAAGCACATGTAACAATATACTAAGAAGTACAGCGCAAATAAACAGCAGGGTAAAATACAGCTTGAGTGAGCCTTGTGCCCTTGTCCTTGTACCTCGGTTGCAAGACAGAACTCTGGGCAACGGCTCTCGCCACACTTTCCACTGCATGGCATGTAGCCAGCACAACATACATATCTACACCACAACGAACAGCGACAGGGATAAGTTATGGGGTATTAAAAAAAAGTTCCAGTGATAACCATAACAAAACAAAATAGGGTGCACAGTACCTTGACATGTCATTGTAGAGAGCCCTTTTGCGAAGCATGTACGAGACACAAGGTCCACTGAACAGAAACAGGAAAGTGCAGCATATTACCGAATGGGTATAAAAATGTTAACATTTCCTAATGCTGACCGTGGCAACCAATGCAAACACATTACAAGCCTTGTCACACATGTGACATTTAAACTAGCACCACATGCTAAATTGCTAACGATGGAGCCTAATTAGACCCATCATATAACAATAACAACAATGGAAATACAATAATCTTTTGTTAGACTTGGACCTCTCTTTTGAAACAGAAATGAAATTGTCACATAGTTGGTGGAATGAACTTGAAGGCAGGTAACGGACATTACTGGTCAGAAACCATCGGAGACAAAATACGATGCACTCTTTCAATGCACATTGGCCCAATTAACCTGGTGCATCTAAAATCTAACTAGCAAAGGGATGTAGGGGAGGATCATTTCCATGTTCCTGTTTATGATGTCTATTGATACATTAAATGGCTCCAAGGCGGAAGATGTAACTGACATCGATCCTCGTTTGGGTTTGCGGCAGGTACTGCAATTGGGCTACATGCACTTGTCACAATTCATCACAAAGATATAAATTCCTATAGACAACCTGGCAGGCCGAGTGGATTCTGCATCATCATCCATTCATTTCTAGTATGCCATAGAATAAACTTTAAACAGTCCTGACTTTAAACGCAGATGGAATAACAAATTCAGAATATACTCGTCGAAAAAGCGGTAATGCACAACGCGGAATCCATGCGGAACCCCTTGGAAAACCAAAATGCCCTAAAACCCTAGCCACAGCGACAAATTAAGCGTCCGCAGATCTACGAACGCGAGGGGTTGAGGACTAGAAACCCGCAAAAGACGATGAGATCGGGTAGGTAGGGTCGATGGAAGAAGGCTCACCACCAGAGCGCGAGGCAGCAGTCTGCAACCACAGCGAGAAGAGAAACCCATCAGGAATTCAGGATGGGAGAGACGACGAGGTCCCCCGCGGGGATCGATCGGTCAGTTGGGGGAAGGAAGGAAGGAAGGAAGAGCGAGGGGCGGGGCGGGTGCGTACAGGGGAAGTCGGCCTGGATGGCGTTGGTCATGTCGGTGTGCCAGACGTTGCGGTAGCTCTGGCGGAGCTGCATCTTGTCGAGGTTCGCCTGCGACGACGCCATCGCCGGTGAGCCTCCGGTGTGGGTCGCCGATCTGGGGAGGCGATTCGTACGGCGGGGCGCGGCTGCGCACTTGGACTTGTCGAACACGGTGGGGCTGGAGCACTCGGAATCGAATGTGGGGCTCTGCACCGAGGCGAGGCCTTTTGGCTGGCTGGCTCTGGGAATTGGTTGGGGGCGGGGCGAGTGGGGCTCTGGTCAACGCCACGGAGTCGCCGCGCCGCCCGGTTCGCGCTCTGGCTCCGATATATATTTTTTTTTCTTCTGACGATTCCGTTGCAACTGCAAGTCTGCAACGGCCCCTTTTCTGACAACCTACGACACGAGGGGTCCATGGCCCACTTGCAATCGTATGAGTTGGGCCGGGCCCGACGGTACTGGGTCGAGCGGTCGTCTTTGGGCCGATAGGAGATGCATTTCATTTCAGAGCGCTTCTCCTTCCTGCAATGCAGCAGCGGCAGCAGCAACCAGAGCATGAATGAAGCTGGAATGGCAAGTCTGGGACTGGAAGCAAGTGAGAGCATGGGAGCCGTGCAGGAATTTGGACCGATCACCTTCGCCGTAGTTCGTACTGCGTACGAGCTGCAGCGTCACGACGCATCCGGTTTCGTCGCTACGGTCTGCTGCGGGCGGGTGCACGGGTCCTTCGCGCCGAGTCGGCACGCCTTGTCCGTGCATTCCCGTGGCACGGTGCCAGCCGGACTAGAAAGCCATGGACGGACGGAGGAAATTCATCCGGACACGGAGGCACCAGGGATGCACGCACGCAGCAGGCGCACGCTCAAGTCCAACGCGAAAAAATAGTACAGGCAGCCAGTTAAGCAGGGCGTGGCCGTGGATATTTTTCTCCGTCGTCTTCTCCCCCTCTCCGATCTGCGGCCAGGAAAAGAACGAACTCGATCGGCTGGAGAGGATGACGAAGAAAATCTCCCTCAGATCATATCCATTGCAAGCTAGCGCTGCAACCGCAAGTTCATTCCCCCCGGGGCCGACGGCCGGGGCTGAAGCCAAGGTCGCCATCGCGCGCGTGAGGTCAGATCAGGGCACCGTGTGGCGGGCGGCTTGCATGTGAGCTTAGCTAAGCTAACCCGACGCGGTTGACCCGCCCGCTTGCTTTTGCTTACCATGGGGGGCAAACAGTGACGTTGCCTGCGCGTTACACATCTCACCTGTTCCATGAATCCTCTCTCGTCAGGATTTGATTATTACTATGGACCATTTTGGATCGTTGAGGGCTAGTCGTTGGGACCAGATTTTAGTTCTATACTGTTTGAATTCATGTAGTAGTAGCATATAGCTATTACTCTGCTTTAGTAGTCTAGAACTAAGCTTAAGGTAGTTACAAGTCAAAGAAACAATAATATCTCACCAATGCAATTGTCGTTGATGCAAGAGCTCTCTGCCTCCCCATACTCTCTTGACATAATATAGGGTTGTTTGGTGCAACTTCGTGACTGCAGAAGCCAAAGATAGAGCAGGAGTACCATTCGATAGCTTAGGGACGGATCTATATTTAGAGATGTGGATGCGGCCGCATTCAGGCAAAATTACAATCCAGTAAAAAGATTTAAATTTTTACCATATTCACACCTCTCACATTACGAGACAAGATGCATCTTTTTGGATTTGTTGTAGCTTCACCCTCAGCTCAGGCTACTCTGTCGCCCATCTAGAAACACTTCTCAACCTCCAGCCATCACGACTAGAGTCGGAGTCCAAGCCAAAGAGATGATACGTTGTACATCCAATCCAATACCCAGCAATAGCATGCATGGCACCGGTGAGCAAATCCAAGCCGTTAGTTCGGTTGGCGCTGACGTCAGCGCCCACGTGGGAAGTGGTTGGGTGCAGCAAGTAGCGCTGTAGAACGTATAATATAAAATAGATAAAAAGGATTTGCCTGCTGCTTTTGCTCCCTGTTCTCATTGCAAAAATTGGCACGAGAAAAACTTACTGGAGTGGGATGAGAACCTGATCCGGATAAGGCATAATCACGAATCTCCTCTAGAAGCGCGCAGTGGTGCCTGATCTACTTTACATTCACAAATCACAGTTAACCGTTGCCATCTTTTTTTTTTTTTTTGAGAAAAAGAGACTTCATATTACTTCATATCTCAATATGAGAGTCTTGCTGAATACATTGAGATAAAAAGCTAGGGATATCATGCATTCATAAACATTCGTAATTTGAAGTTAAAGCAAACTTTAGCCGTATAATGCGCAGCCTTGTTTGCTTCCCTCCTTACATGAGCCAAAACAAAATGTGAGCACTGTTGACTAAGTTCTTTTTATATGATTTAGCACCGGCATAATAGCACATCTATTACTAGCTCTAGAGTTCCAAAGTGCTACTAATTATTGGCAATCCGTTTCAACAATCACCTTTGACAATCCAAGATCCTTTATCATTAGCGCGCATCACGATAAGCAAAAAGCTTGCAAAGAGCATCGTACGGATATAATGTTTACATTTAGCTGCTATGAAACCACCTTGTGCAGATAAAACCACTCACGAGACACTTTTATTTGCTGCATCAAAATTAACCTTTATTACCCCATCGGGTGGAGGGCACCAATGAACTTTTTTTACTTGCAACTTCAAGGTGTATGGTGATGGATTAGAATGGATAAGATCATTTTGCACACTTGATAAATAGAGAATGAAGTTTCTCCATGATTTCTTCTATTTCTTGCTGACCATAGTGCCCACATAGCACATAAGATAGAGCCACATTTCTCCGCGAACGTAAATCGGTATCAAGAAGGTCCGGACTCAATGTAGCTGGATGCAACAAAGGCAATTTAATACCATACATGTTTTTAAAAGATTTCCAAAGCTCGGGCCAATGTACATTGAGTTAAAGCATGATAAATTGTATCCTCTTCAATAAGGACAAGAGCTCGAACATCTAAATGTCACGAGGTTTGCATCAGGGATAAAATTATTGATAACACGCCACCAAAAAACTTTAACCTTTGGAGGAATTTTTTTAGTTTCCATAGATTTTTCCAATTTGGATTGTTTTCTGAAGTACAAGCAATGTTATTTTTATACAAGGCAGCCATTTTAGAACTAGTCATCAATAATCGATAGGCTGACCTTCACAGTATAACCGTCTGCATTCCAAGCCCATGTATCTTTCTCCAGTCTTCCAAGAAGAATTCTTCTTCTTTGCATATTCATCATGAGAAAGAAAGTTACGAAGAGCTTGTATGTTCCAAGACATTCCATCTAGAGATAAGAGTTCACAAACCTTTTTAGCTTGTGCTTCTAGCTTTCTAAAAATAGGCTTAAAACCTGGATTGCTAGGAATCCATTGATCATTCCATATATTGATTGTATTTCCATCTCCAACTCTTTTGATGAGGCCTTTTTTCAAAACTTCCCTTCCTTTTAAGATTGCTTGCCACGTATGAGAACTTCCTCTTTTCTTCCTCGCTGGAAAAGAAGCTTTTTAACACGGTCGTAAAGAGGAACAGGGGGACGGATAGTGGATATAGTGCCATAGTGGAGCTGGCTCAGCAAGCCCGTGAGCTGAGACCGGACTGACTCACTCAACTCACCGACTGGGACTGGAATGGATCATGATCATGGCTGTAAAAGAAAAAAAAAAAAAAAAAAGGAGCCAGCAGATAAAGATGTGACGCGAGGCGCACTCGGATTTCAGGGTTTGCAAAAATTCATGTGCGCCTGACGTGGCCTACCATGTATTATCTCCTCGCCAGTCGTCACCCTACGTTTGGTCTCCTGTCTTTGCAGGGGTGAAATATCTAGCGTCTCATACGTTCGTTATTCATTCTCTCTATACTTCTTGTTGTTGTGAATATCTATCTAGCTGCAGGCCTGCGTAAGCTGCAACGAACACCGTCGGCATGTGGAGTGGAGCGTCCGATTTGTCCGTCGTTGCCGCAGCGTGGCGCGAAGCGTGTCCGAAGTCCGAACTCCAAATCGATCCGCACCTGCATCAGCAGCGGAAGCCCACGTTGGGGTGCATCGTTAGATTTGGTGCATTTATTTCACACAACATATGGATATGGCGGTCCATCACCTCGCTCAGATTCCATGCCCAACTTCCGAACGCGGAATGAAATCGCAAGAACGAGGAAGAAGAAGATAACACGTTCTTTCTGGTACGTCTAGTTACATCGTTTTGTACTCGCAGCGTAGTTTCGACTTTCCAACTCTCGATCGGTGTGTGCACAGACTGCAGACAGCACCTTTCAATTCTTGTGTTCCCGAATGTGAATCAGCTCGATACCACCCAATATTCTGACCTGACGATTGGGTGGGGAAAAAAAAAAGAGAGAAGGAAATGCTGACGCGTGAAGAAAGAAAAGAGCAACAGGAAACTGTATGGTTTCACGACTCAGAGCTGAGCAACAACGATAGTCTCATCCCATCGGTGGAAATTTCCGACGCGGCTCATGAGCGGAAACATCTCGGCTATTCATGAGGAGGAGTTCTGGATCAACAGGAAAGTTCAACTCGCTAGCTCCACGCAGGGTGCAGGTGCAGGTGCGATGGATGGATGTTTGTCAAACAAGTAACAGATCAGTGGCTTCGTCACCAAGATTCTCTTTATTTAGTTAATATACTAATTCTCAATCAGGCTTTGTAGTACCCAGCTGAACCTATTATAATCCTGCCTAGATAACACATTCCTGTAGGACAGGGCATGCATGCGCGAGAACGAGAAATCCATAGGCATTTTCTTCAGCCCCGAAACAGAGAGAGTACTACACCACAATTTCGGCAGAATCGCTGGACTCTGAATTTTCAGCAGAAAAACCCGCTCGTGCTCCTGAACACCCGCAACCGTGACGTTTCCAACTTCCAAGCGTTGGCAAGTGCGTCTGCCCAACTCGTAGTCGTTGGAAGCCGCCGCCGGGCGCCCGGGTCGTCAAGATTCTCGTCAGGATCCAACCAAGCCAAGGGCGGCTGAACCTGAACCCCGGGCAATTATCGAAACTCGTTGGCGGCTGAAACCAGCCAATCAAATGCTCTGCTCGAGCAGCGCAATTGATAAACAAAAACAAAACCACGGTGGGATTGCGAGTTTGATGCGGGCAGGGGGCAGGTCAGCCATGGGCGACGACCGGGTTTCCCTCTCCAGTCCGAACCGAAGGATTTCCCTCCCTCCGGTGGTAATTAGCAGAGCAGCCGACCCGCACAACGGGGGAAAAAAAGGCCCGGGGCCCGGGCGTTAACGGTTGCCTGCCGTGCGCGTGCCAAGGCCGGCGGCTCCACATGGCGGCCGCGCGGGAGATCGCAGATCGCGGCATGTGCGCAGCCCAAGTGGCGCTCGCCGTCGCCCGCCGGCCATGAATCATGATTCATGAATGCGGCGACCGAGCTGCAACTGCAATTCATTCTCGCTGTGGTCCGGGGACGTTGCCGGGGCCGGCCATGCATGTGGTTTCAATCTGGGGACCCTACCTCTACCTGGGATGGTGGATGTCGCTCGCGCCACATGGCTTGCATGTGTTTTTCCTTCCCAAGGCACGGACAGGCACGGGCTTGTTTCGTTCGTTCTCGTGATTTGACGATTCCAGTTCGTTTTCTGCCTGCGGTCGTTGCATCTGATGTGAATCGCAGCAGAGTCAGAGTAGAACGTTCGGAGGCGACAGGTGGAAGGATGGAGGAGTACGTCAAGGTTGTGTGGACAAACGAGCTTCTAGAATTGTTCCAGTCCCCCGGGCGCTGGTTTCTTTTCGTACCGGAGGTCATCAAACCAAACGTGACTCGCACACTCGTACGTACGTACGTACTCCTGTGCCAAAAACGTGACTCGCCATATCGTTGTCTCTGGGTTCTGGCCCAGCTCGGTACGAGTCCTCCCTGCGAACGCGAACGTCCCGTGCTGTGCGTGAGTTGGAAGGGCCATGCTTTTATCAGTGGAAAAGATTCTGTAACTGGCCATGCTCGCGCGCGCGTCTTAAGCGAACGGAAATCGTACCGGCAGTCCGCGGCGAACCCGTGACCATTCGAGCCGTCCGTCCGTTTGCTTCCCCGTCGTCCCACCCACGAGTCCACGACCGCCCGCGCGCTTCCCCCCCACCACCCGCCCCAGCCGGAACCCGGGAGCCGGCCACGGCGGCAAACGCAGCCGGGGCACGGGCCCGGGCCCGGGCGGGCGGAAGCTTCTCCATCCCTTCCCACGCAGCCGCTGACGCAGCTCCCGGCGGCGGCGTCGTGGCGACGACCCCCCACCTCGCGGCCCGTTGCGCTGCGCTGCCGTGGCCGTGGGGCCACCAGACCGGTCAAATCTCGCCCCAAACCATCACGTCTGACCTGAGACCAGACACCACCTCAGCCAACGCACAAAAAAACCTCTCGGCCCCTCCCTCTGCATCCGACCCAACTCCCCCGAACCTCGCTTAAAAGCTCGCCTCGCCTCCGCCCCCGACCGAATCCACCCTCGCCCTCTCCTCCCCCAACCCAACCCGCAGCCGCCGCCGCCGCCAAACCACTCCCGCGCTCCTCTGGCGGGTTGCGGACAGCGCGCCCTCACTCTGCCGCCCCGCGACTCGCGGACTCATCTGACGCGAACGCGGCGTTGATCGGCGGTCCTCAAGCCCGCGATGGAGAAGACGAAGCTGCCGCTGCCGCTGCCGCTGGTGCACGGCGAGCGGCTGTGGGCGCGGCCGTGGCGGTGGGCGAAGACGGCCTTCTTCATCGTGGCCATGCTCGCGTCGCTGCTGCTCGTGTGCGCGCCGCCGCTGCTAATCGTGCTGCTGGACCTCGTCCTCCCACCCACGATGCTCTCCAACTTCCTCCGCGCCCAGGCGCACGCCCACGCCCAGGCCACGCCGGCCGCCTCCGTCCCCACCGTCTCCTTCGCCGCCGCGCTCGCCGGCCAGGCCAGGGCGTTCCGCTTCGGCTCCTCGCTCGTCGACCTGCCCGCGGTCTCCGCCGCGCGCTCCCTCCTCATCCTCTGCGCCTACACCGCCGGCGGCGGCGGCGGCGCCGCGTACAGGTGGGTCGCCGTCGCGTGCAGCGCCGCCTCCCTCTGCTACGTCCTCGCCAAGGCCGTCGCCGTCTTCGGCGTCGCCGGCGCCGGGCTCGAGTGGCAGGGGAAGGGACAGCTCGTCGCCGTCGAGGCCATGTTCCTCATGTCGCTCGCGCTCGCCGTCGCGCACCTCGCCATGGCGTACCGCGCGTCCTGCCGCGAGCGCCGACGCATGCTCGTCTACAGAATCGACGTCGAAGCGGTCAGTCCTCTTCCTCTCTAGTATAATAACACTGTATGTAATTCTTCACTACAACACTGCAATTCATCAGAGGAAAAAATCTTTCCAAGATTGCACTGGAAAACACATATGGGTCGAGCTTTGCAATTCGTGCTTGTGGGAGTTCCATTAAAAAAGGCAAGATTCTGCTGAATTATCTAGGAAATTGCTGGGGGTGGATTAAGATTAACCACCAGCTTTCGGCCAAAAAGACGGGGTAAACGCGCAGGACAATCCCAGTTCCGCCATGGAATCTGCTTTTGCCGGCCGTGCCAACTGTCAACACAACACAGCTCGTGCTGTTTCTACTAGTATCCAGGACGACCTCAACCCATCTGTCTGTAGATAGACTCGTTCATATTGTTCATAGCGAAACAGGCCATGGTTGCATTTGCCTTGAATTATTTACTGCCACCGCCGGTTTTCATCCAAGAACAGGTGGAGTCTAGTTTCAACAACCCACTTAGAATCCTCAGACGAATTTCATGAGGAAATAGTCCGCTCGCCTGACTTGAACACACTTTCCACGCCTTGGACGTCACGGTAGCAGGTAGCAGCATGCCGATCAGGACAGGTCTCTATGAGCAAGATCCCCAGATTCCAGGCCCCCCTCTTCTAGAAATCTTCTAGAAATATCTAGAAAATAATAGCAGCCACCCGTGAACAGGAACATCAATTGACATCACAACAATGCATATATTTTGGCCTATCACTGTCGAGCCAGTGCCTTGATAGTTCGTTTGGCGCGATCGTCGATGCTAGGGAATCCCAGGACTTCGTCAGATTCTAGCTGTCATGAAAGTAACTGAAAACTCAGCCGTTTCCGCAATTTCTAACACATGCTTTTGGAAGAAAAAAAACAACAACCCAACTTTCACCACCAAATCCCCCAAAAAACTGTCGTTTACTAAACCCTGATTCAAACTTGTTTGCAGGTAAGACTAAAGGGAGGCCAAACGCCCAAGTCACTGAAGCAATGCATGGTCTGACACTCATCTGCCCCTCATATCTGCCATCACCGCTGGGTGGAAGGAATGAATCTGAAGATGCACGGCGCCGCAGAATTCAGTGCAGACAGGGAAACACAAAGGCTCATCCACTAGGCCTGTCCCTCCAAATTTTGGTTCGAGAACTTGTGCATACCGATCGCCACATCCGTATACGCCCTCACTGTGCGTCTGTTGTGTGTGGCTCTGTGCCAAGTGAACGTAGTATAAACTGTATATACGTGTGGAACAATTGTGCTTCGGCCTCCTGCTGCCAATGCAATGCAGGATGAGCCGTGTGGCAGATGCTGCTTTTGTTGCCTTGTTGACCCGGAATTGTGAATACCTGTCACGTGCGGGCACAGGTGACAATGGGCATCTTTAAATTTGGGTTTTATATCCAGCTTTCAAGTGGATTTGGAAGCCTTCATTTTATCTAAAACATTCCTTTTGGCTTCCGTCAAGAACTTTTGATAAGAAAAGAAAAGTGTCGAATGGAGCTGCCAAACTTCAGCTGCATACTCTGCGCTGATGGTTGTGAACAAATCGTTGAGCATACCCTCCTACAGTGCACAAAGAGTGCTGGAGCTCTTTAATCTGTAGGACTTTTCAACTGCTTGAATATTCCAAAACACAGTGATCACTGCCTTTGTTTAGGGAAATGGGTATCTTAATGGGTTGGAGCACATAGAACACATGCAATCATTTCATCTTTAGGGAGCAAAGGATCTCGACTGAATATTGCAAATTTGGTTTCCTCATAGCCATGGTTATTCACAGAGGGGACAAAAGTTCTTCCCTATCATTTGTGAAAGTGGAATCCCTCCTGTTCTATATATTAAAATTAAAAAACAACCGCTTGGTAGATGCGGAGAGCAACATATATTAAAAAACATGCAAGGTTTCTTCTTTTCTTTTCGAGATCGTGCGCTGCACGTATTTCATTAAGAGAAGTGGGATGTTACAAGCCACACATGACTTGCAAGTAATCCAGGGATTACCAGCATAGTCTGAAAGATACAAACAAGCAGCAAGAGAAAATGAGAGAGGGAAGACCCTTAGCCTCAAGACCCCAATAGACTGAGCCTATGAAAGAAAGACAACAACACAATGGTGTCCTACAATGCAATGAAACCAAGATGGCGACGAGGCGAGCTTCCAGCAGCAGCGGCGGCAAAGTATCCGCCAGGAAAAGCACCAATCGGCTCAGTGGCAAAGCATCCATCAAGGAAGCCAATGCGACGACAGCGGCAAAGTATCCGCTAGAGTGGAACCACGGTGGCCAAGTATCCGCCGGAGAAGAGACATCAGCGGCAAAGCTTCCGCCGGGCAGGCACAGCGGCAAAGTATCCGCCGGATCAGAGAAGCGACAAGGAAGCAATGAAGCATCAGCCGGAGAAATGACCACATTGTAAGGCAAACACAAGTGTCGAAGGATATGAAGCGCGCACAGGCTCAACCAAAGAAATCCACCGCCAACCGGATTGCACGGCGATGACGCCACACGCATCACCAAGGAGGCAACGCCCAAGGATCTTCGGGAGACAACGCCTCCAAGGAGGGTTGCGACGCCAGATAGCGCGGCCGCTGCCTGCCCAACGGGACCGGGTTTTCACCCCGAAGATCCGCGCTGCACGGACACCAGGCGCGCGCAAGGCCCGGCCGAGCACTGGCTCAGCCAGGCACCGGAGCCATGGGAGACGAAGTCCTGGCTGTCGCAGCAGGCAGCCTGGCCGGGCACCGCTCAGCCAGCCACCGGAGCCGCGAGACGACCGGACCGGACAGCCGCCGCCTACCACAGCCGAGCGCGGGGGGGGGGTGTGCACGCCAGGCCCGGGGGGATGCCGGCCGTCGCCACCCCCGACACGGGCGAGCGTGGGGGCACGGTAGCACGCGCCCGCCGCCCCAGAGCCACCGCCGAAGCTGCACGACTGGCCGGAGCCAGTAAACTCGTCTCCCCCAAAGGCGCGGGAAAGCTCAGATCCGTACACGGAAGAGTAGATCAAGGGAAGTCTGCCGGATCTGGCCTGCTTGCCGGCGACGACCATACCCGGGGGCGGAGAAGACGACCAGGTCGAGGCTAGAGGGGTGGAGAGAGAGGAGCGAGGGAAGGAGAGGCGAGGTGCGGACGGCCACCCCGTTTGGAGCGCCGCAGGCCGCCGCCGCCGCAGCTTGCCGGAGAGCGGCGGCGGGCCGAGGAGCAGCCGGCGGCGGGGTAGGGTTCGGGCGGGCAGCTGCGGTTCCCCGAAGTCGCGCCTCACGGGAGAGACGACAAACATGCAAGGTTTCATGATTCGTCTGGAACATCAAATCTCATCCGAAACACTCCGGCCATCCGCATCTGGGTAAGATGGAGCATTAGTTTTCAAATTCAAAGTTCGTTCGGCGTTCACAGGATAGTGTTTGTTCAGTTTTAGCAAGGTTTCGTGTGACAGTGTTCACAGGATAGTGTTGTCAAATTCAAAATTGTTCAGTTTTTACGAGGGTTATTCATAGAGGGGACAAAAGTACTTCCCTACCATTATGGAATACCACCGGTTCTATAAAAAACATGCATGGTTTTCATGATTGGTCTGCAACATCAAATCTGATTGGAAACACTCCGGGCATCTGGGTAGAGTTTCACATCAGTGTAACACCCTGCAATTTTGACCAATTTTGAAAATCACTAAAAATTTGAATTTTTTTAAACATTTCATAAAATAAACAAACATAACCTATTTAGGAATTATTCTAGGAACAATAAAACTAGTTGTGTGTCTTTGCTTGAAATTGCTGCTGCTTGTGAACATATGGTCCTCTTTCTTCGAAATTATTTTCAAATTTTGATTCAAATTCATTTCAAACCTCTTTACAAAATTCTGGGAAAAGAAAAGGAAATGGAAAAGAGAATGAAAAGTATCTTGGGGGCTCATATGGTGGTATTGCCTTGTGAAAGCATAACATGGAACTTCAAAGGTGTGCTGCTGCCGTCGCTGAAAACTTGTTCCATATTTTACACTTGTCTGAAGGAGTTTCGTGGTCTTACCTAACAGTTGTACTACTTTTTGCCGCCGTGGAAATTTCAGTTCATCAGAGAGACAATGACGCACCTGATGATTAAAAGGAAAAACAAAGGAAATCTTTCCGATGGGTCAACAGGAGGAAGCAAGTTTTCCGGACGCCCAGTTATCTTGATGATCCAGAATATTGACCAAAGAGAAAAGACGACTTTGACTTGTTCCTTCTAGAAAACTGGAATTGCGGCCTTCTGCACATAGCCAAAAAGTCAGAGAGCCTGTAGAGGAGCATGCTAGTGAGTTGGTGACACCGTGTTTCTTCAGCAATTCAGAATGACCCCTCATCCCAGCCCGGCCCAAGCACTTCAAAATCAGAAGCCTAGATTTCAGGGCCAGTTCTTGTTGGGCCTAGCTTAGTGGTAGTACTTATCTATTTTTTCTCTGTCTTGGACAGTTAGTTACTAATCATCAGTATATTGGGGGAGCTAGATTAGCTGCCAAGAGAGTCGGTAGTAAAGCTGTATATATACAGAAAAAGGGTACAATTTGATTGGTACAGAAAACTTGACACTGGACTTGTTGGACTGAAATACTGAAAGAACCAGCGACTCAACATCAATATGCACACGGATCGTTTCAGTTCCATCTTGAAAGATACACCGGTTGCATTGTACGTCCAAAATCATATCGCCTATTTCGTCCAAAGGTCCCTTTTTCCTATCCCTACCCTACGAGCCGTCGTCGATCAGTCATCTCACGCACACAAGTTCCGTCGATCTGGTCGTCGTTATCCTGTCGTAGGCTAGTACACCAAACCGATAAACAGAATTCACAATCTGACCGATGTGAAACCGATGAAAGCAATGCAAGTATTAAACCAGGGAGACGATCGAGCTCGCTAGCCTGCGCGTGCGCTACAGCTATACACAGTGAGACGACGGCAGGTATGTTACTCCTATATATGTAGGGAGCACAGGTACTCTCGGAATCGTCATATCGTTAGGTGTTGTCAAACTAGCAGTTGACTTGCGCTTGATCTGCTCGTCAAGTCCGTCGAAGCAAGCAGTAGTGGCTCCAACCGATCGCAATCATGGTTTGAATTGACGGCGTGATGATGAGGGCTACCTTCGAATTAATAATGGCCCGTGTCTGATTAGCCGGCAGCAGTACGTAGCTGCTTGGACAAACAAGTGCTCAACAGCTAGCTTCAGCGTCCGTCGGCAGGCCTATAGCACGCAGCCGTGCTGCCGCGAGTGCCGGGCGGACCGCGGCGGCAAAGAAGCGTCGCACGTAGTCGTAATAACCGAGTGGCACGGCCGCTCGCGGCGCGCCAACAGCCGCTAGCTAGCACTACTGGATGAGCCGTCGTCGATCAATGGTTGTTGGAGCCATCGGCAACTGTAATGCAGCCATGTCGTCGCGTCGCCCCGGCCGGCCGCGCCCAGCCCCAGCTAGCGGGTAGCGAGCCAAGTCCAGGTGGTGTAGCGCGAAAGGCGCGGTGCCGGCGAGTGTCCCCCGGGGATGGCACATACATGATGGCCGCGTGAACCGGGGCATGTGAGGCCGCTGTCCGTCGCGCTGGGCTGGGCGTCGCTGCCGCGCGCACTGTGCGCGCGTCGTCTCCGCGCCCCGCCGATGGCGACGCCGCCCCGCGCGCCCGGCCGCTCAGCCTGCGTTGCTTCCTTGCAGCAGGCTACAACTCACACTCATATTATTCATTCATGCATACGCTCCATCGATCTGGTGGTGCCATGAATGCCTCGTGGTTCCTTTCTTCGTTTCTTCTAGGTTGTTGCTCGCTCGATCGACATCGTACTACTATCTACTTCAACGCTACTCCTCCAGCTTTTGCATGCATGAACAGTTCGTCTCATCGTAGCGAACTGTATACGTACGTGTGCTGTCTGTGAACATTCCTGAAAGCACCGGCAAGTCGAGAGTCGAGAGTCGACACAACAGCTGCCCTGAGGGGCAGTCCAGCAGAGCGAGTGTGCACGGCTGGTAGGCTAGCATTATGTGCATGCAGTTGCAACACGTACGGTCGTACGCATGCACGGATACTCCATCTGTCCCATTTTATCATCACTTAACTTAGAAAGATATAAATATTGTTAATATTTTTTATAAATCTAACCAGAGTTAAAAATAATAATTGATACGCATTCTATAGCGACACTTATTAAGGGATAGTAATAGTGTTTCTCAACACCCTCACCCCCACGCCTACACCACCCATACACCCATAATTGATACGCATTCCACAGCGACACACAAGATATCTGCGTTTCGTCTGGAGGTGGGACTTAACCTGTGCCATGCTTACATACCATCTAAAGGTGTGACTTAGGCCATGCCATGCTAACATGACTTGATTCTCTAGACTTGGACCATGCCGTGCTGACATGACCTGGTTCTTTCGTGCCTCGAGCTACTCTAGACTGTGATCTCTGTGTACACGAGGTCTGTCGGCAACAACAAGTCTTTACTATGACAAAAGCACGGCGCATAGCACGTCTTTGTGTCATGCTGCCAAGCACAATTCTTGAAATATCTTTGTTTTTTGGTCCACTTGTGCCATAGAGAAAATTTTATTATTTTCATGACAAATTTTAATATTTTCATAATACATTCAAGAATTAGATGAGGTATAGTATAGTAAATGGTCATGTTGTGCCACCTACTATGTTGAGATTCTAGACACGACACGAACAATCCTAAGCACGATATTGGCTCTGATCCTCATATCTGTGTCGTGCTAGCATGACCTAAAATTCTATATGTTGTACCGTGCTAGCATGACCTAAAATTCTATATGTTGTGCCGTGATTTGGGCCTACCAAAAGGTCGTACTATGACCGACACTCAAATGGCACGACCTAAGTCCCAACACGGTGACACTTTAAGAATTTGGTCCAACTTAATCCAAGTGAACCAAACTCCATTATCCACCCCTCAAACCAAACACACGAATCAGTAACGTAACCCCATGCTTGGGTGGATATCTTCCTCAGCTTTGTAATCGACTTAGTGGGTCGTGACCTGCTGAACCCGCTGTTGTTGAATAAAATCTGAGGAGGTTGGTTTTTTTTTTTTTTAAAAAAAAAAGAGCCCTGGGCCCGCATCTGATTGGGCCTCGGCGTGGTCCGTGCTCCATCCGGCCGGTGCCGTCGTCGGTGCCCGATCGACGACGTGGATATAGTCAAGTCACCTACACATTGGCTTGAGCTTTACAAAAGGAGATGGATGTATATTTGTGGTGCTCCATGCCTCCCGGCAAGGCCGACCAGCCGTTGCGTGCTGAGGTGATCGGCGACAGTCGAGAAGACACACTTGATCCGAAGGACAAGGATCTCTGCTGCTGCATGCATACTACCCTTGCATATCATCAGTCCGGTACGTACATACATGCCGCTGCCGTGGCTCGCCGCTACGTGCCTGTCGATCGGTTGGGCTGGACACGTACGTACGACGGGGGATGCAGGATCTCGTTTGACGTCAAGGGCCGTACGTGCACATGTACAGCTGACTGATTGGTCGTGCTGTTTGGATCGATTCGATGCTAGCACACAAGCAGACGGACGTGCGTGATTGACAGTGTGGTCACCGAACGAATGAAAGCTCGGCCGGCCAGGCCAGACGTAATACTAGTAGTACCAAGCTAGCTTTAATTTGTCCTAGGATGTTTTATTCTGGCACGCGGCCCACGGGTAAGACTAGATGCAGGCACACGGCGACGACTCGCGCGGCTACGTACTGAGGTCATGGCGACGATCCTGGACCTGCTGCTGGTCGCGGCTAGTAGGTAGCGAGCGGTCCGCGCACGGATCCGACGACGCGCGCGCGCTCAGGCTCAGCTCGCGACGGAGGATTCGTTTCCGCCGAGACTGTCGCAGGCCTCCGCGCTCCGGCCGGTGGGAATCGCCCGATCCGGATATCGATCCTGCCGGCCCTGCTGGGGATCGGAGTCGTCAACAGGCCCATGCGTACATACTGTACGCGCGTGGCCAGCAGGCATGGCAAGTTGGCGCGGTCGCCGTCGTCGCGCGCGGGCCCTGCTGGATCGGCCACGTATGGTATGGATCCAGCGATCCGTCCAGCGTCGTCGCGCGATTAGCGTTATTATTACTGATGACCTGGCTGGCCAGCTGCTCTCGCTCGCTCGCGGACGTGGACGCCTGCGGGGACTCGTCGCGTGGAAAATTCAGCCGCGCAGCGCGCGCGGCTGGCGCGACGAGTCAGTCAGTGATATGATTCTGGGAGGAGGAAGGAAAAAAACGAGCAATGATTAAAGGGGTGCTAACAAGCTGCTTCCGTTCATTATTGTGGAAGCAGCTGTGTATACCTTGCAAGTACTAATACTGTTCCATCATCGATTCACCGTACATTTGAGATGGTACGCGACGCCGGCCTTCTTCTACTTATTTGTACGACGTCCCAGCTATATACACACGTACACATATGGTTTCCGAGGACCCACAAGGCCGGGCAGAGGGGCGACGACAGTACATATTCAGGGACCTATATACGAGGTTCTCTATATATATGGCAAATTATGGCCTTATGGGACACGTGATGCAAATACAGTACATGCTACCGTACGGCTCCGAATGCGACGGCTGTGAATTAAGCTAGCGCCCGTTGCATCACATCAGCGCATACGAGCAAAACAGGGAGTACACCAACACACTAACACAGTCGATTCGGTTCTAGGGTCATCGGTCTAATAAGCAAGCACACACATCGTGACAGTTCAAAAGCAAACGAAGATTCCACAACGGTACGCTAGCTGCTACCCATGCTGCAGCCTATTCATGATCAGAGAAGACATTTTTATTCTATTTTATTTAACATCAAGTTAATATAGCCATATTAAAACCATTTCAACATCTGCATAAAGATGTCATTACAGAAGTCCTTTATTTTTTTTTCACTAACGGTACAGAGACACACTGCATGCGTACGTGTGCTAGCTGACCATCAATCCAAAAAACTTGACATGTATATATGCATTGACCTATGTATGCATATTTGGCTCCCGATCGAATCTTTTCGCCGTTCTCGTAAACTAAGTCGTCGATCGAGGCGTGACTGTTCTTCCTCCTCGATGACTCTGTGCATGTTTATGTCACGGGCGACGCAACCATGACGTCATACGTTCATCTAGCTACTAGCTAGCTAGCGTCTTTTAATTTGTTTAATCTTCACCGGTCGGGACGAACAGCGCTGGGCCGTTTGGATTATTATGCGGTCACTGATTAGCATTTGATGACACCAAACGGGCGAAAAGTTTCGGAGAAAGTGATGGCGGAATTGGAGCTGCATGGGGTAAAAACGTACTGTAATGTACTGGAGATTGTTGAAAAGACTAGCTAGCTCAGCTAATAATAACACACTACTGGTCGATTATATTAACTACCTACACACAAGATGCTAAAATGAGGATACAACACAACAACAGAGGCCCCAAATGATTATTGAACCGATAGAACCTCCCTCATTACCGATAAATTCGACGACGGTAACTGACGGACACATACTACAACAGAGTATTATCTCACCCATGATGAATTGCATGCGTCGTGAGATGTTTGAATGACATTTGAAAGTCTGGCTGTTTTTTATATGCAGTGTTATCATCGTCAGGTCAGATGAATTCAAGTATATGCATTGGTTAACCATCTTTCTTTTCTTTCATCGCCATCTTAGCCTTTTTGACGAACTTATCGGTGCCTGCAGCCGTAACAACTCGTAGTAGCTTTCATGGGCATAGATCCTAAGTTAGTTCAAAGTCCTGATTGATGTGCATTTTTTTGTATAATAAAATACAGAATCAATGCAAAGCCTATGCTTCTAAATTCTTACTGAACTTACCCATAACCTTCCCATGCACGTAAAAGATGACTTCATCCAAACAATTCAACCTAGTACTTGATAAGTTGCATGTAGCCTTCAATGCCCACTACTGAATGGAGATGACGTATGTGTTGTCCCGATTTGTCCTGACAGTTTTGATTTTTTTAACTGTTATTGCAAAAACCGACAGGATAAAAGTAAGTTTTATTTTTTAACTGTTATTCCTAAAAAAACATAAAAAAAATTCCTATAAAAAAACTGACAAAACTGACAGAAAATTTCTAAATTGACCTTTGAGTACAAGTAACCGTCAGTAATTAATTATCCTATTTGCAGTAAATGTTTGATTTAGTGATAGGTAATGTTGGACACCCGAGGAAATAATTCAGCACAAACGCAGCGGAGGAAGTGTGAAAAAGAAGAAAAGCAAGAAAAATAAAAAGAAGATGGTGATGGCCCCCACAAATAGGCGTGGTGGTCCCACCGGTCTTTTTCATATGCTGTTTTAATTGCAATTAGTTGGAAACCGTGGACCACTCTTGCCCCAGTTGGTGCCATGCCCTACTTCCGGAATATTTTGTGGGGAGAGTAAGCAAGCTATTGGTGCACACATATATGCCTTTTAAAGTTTATTTTCTTTTTGTACCAAATTCTTTTCGTTCCATGTTTTAAAGAACAAAAAGATTCCCCAATTATATTCTACTACTATATTATGAAAATAGCTATGAATGTGTTCCGACTTTGCCTTGATCTATCAGCTTTTTATTAGCTAAAAACTACTCCATCTGTCTTGAAATATAATGTATTTAAACAATAAAAAATTATGGTTATTCTGTATGAATTAACTTCCCATCATATTGTACTTGTCATTAGTGTCTACCATGCATCAGGTTCAAAATATGATAAGCACTAGATATCTTTATAGTTAAGTAAACATTACATGGACCATTTGTTTTATTCCATAATTTGTTCTAAAGTTCCGATGTTAATATTATATTTCAGGGTGATGATAATATTATATTTCAGGGTGAAGGAGTACTAATAATTTAGCCTATGAAACTTCTTTTTAATATCTTTTTTTTCTAAAAAAAAACATCAGGCTTTACCCCAAAATCTATTACTAGTGTTATTTTTGTGGATTTGATATGAATCTAATCCTTGTTTTGAACTAGTCATCGTAGTGTCCAGTAATATATATAGCATGAACAAACTTTACATTACTCTTTCTATAAGTATTGGACCTAGAAAAATAACTAAATCTATGGGATTGAACTAACACTAAACTCTACCATGAGTTAATACGATGAAAAAAAATACAAGACATGTGGCAAAAAATGAAACCAGGTCCATTTTTTATGGTTTTGTGATGGTTGCATAAAAGTTTACCCATGTATATTTATTGGCAATGTACATGGACTGCACAGAGAATAAGTCATATATTTTACGTGGACCATAAAGTACATCTTCAATCTTAATAGTGCAATCATTTGATATTGAAGTTGTTAATGCATTTTTAAAAATTTGGTTAAAATTAGAAAATTTCAACTTGGATAATTGATTTATATTTTATAATGGAAGGATTACTTGCACTAATATAGAAACAATTTTTAGAGTCATCAATTCTTTTTTAGCTGTCATATTTTTTTTTCATGGCTGGTCAAAAATGATATGTTCCTAGAAATTGATTTCTAGTGAAATGCCCTCCATTTTAAGGAATGGTTGGAAACACCTATCACCATGGTTTTATGGGCCTCCCTAAAAATAGAGGTACTTCTAGGTGCGGTTAGGAACACTAACACTGACTAGAAATCGATTTTTTAGCCCCAATTGGTAATGTGACCTATTGCTAGAAATATGTGCAACACCAAAAAATTCATATTTTTTTTTCAAATTAAGTTGAATGATGAATACAAGTTTATATCAAAGTTGTAGAGCTCGATAAGATTTTATCATCTGTCTCTAGAAATTGACTTTTATAGGCAGTTGCATACTTGCCCCTTACAACCATTGATTTCTAACAACATTTGAGTAGGAGCTGTTGCTACAAATCGAATATGTAGTAGTGTTGTTTCATTATGTGATCCAAGTTCAATCTTAAACACATAGTTATCATTGCTCATCCTCGTCGAGTCAATTTCAGCTGGAGTATCTGCATATTATTACAAGTGCATATTCATCAATATCAACAAACATACCATGTAAATAGGTAGTTAAGGAAAGAACAGAGGTAGAAGTTGTCTCATTTAATATCGTCACCATTTAGAATTGTCTCCTGTTTAGATTCAAATTTCTCGCATTGTGTAGCATTTTATCCTCTTGAAAGGTGAGTACATCTTATATGTGTGTCTATGTACCATTTTCAAAAGATGCAACTCTAGCTCTTTTCTTAGTCAAACCATCAAAAAGTTTGACATATTTATAAAACAAAATATTAAAATTTATGACACAAAAATATCTTATGACAATACATTACACATTCAATAACATTTTTTTATATTAAATAATTATATATTTAATTTTTTTCTAAAATCTTTGTCCAACAAATCACCTTTGTACAAAATAGAGCGTCTCCAAACAATTTTGTTATTCGAATGAATGAGCCATTAAGTTCGGTCAAGCAGCCATTAAGTTCGGTCAAGCACCCTCCCTTTCTAGGCTCTACCCCCAGAAGGTACACATTGCAAACTTAGTTTTTCCTATAGTAGTGGATACTCCACCAACTTCAAAATACAAGTAATTTCCACTTTCCTCTACCGTTGACTAAGTTTATCAAGCTTTGGCTAAGCTTATAGAAAAACAAACAAACATTCGAGTAAATTTGATAAACTAATTATATGTTTAAGACGTATTGCACTTTTCAATAAGGAAAGAATGGTTAAATTAATCAGTGAAAATGAAAAGAAGACTAATAGTAGCCATCAGTTCAATTAATATATTAAATAAATAGCCGGGCCGGGGTGACGCAATTACCCTCTCCAGGCTCCAGATACATACAAATACTGGCGCTAGCCTACCACTCGTGAGTCCAGCTCCAGCCTCCAGCACGCAGATATTTGGATGGGATAGATGGGATGCAGCAGGGCAGAGTGGACTAGTGCTCGCTAGTAGCAGCGGCAGGCAGCGCGCGGAGAAGTAGCCAAAGCCAAGTAGGAGAAGGAGCGGCGGCAGGGCGCGGGGGGCGAGGGCGAGCTTGACGCGGCAACCACCGCTGCACTGCACTGCACTGCATCCCTGCCGGCCTCCCTCCGAGCTCAGCTCAGCTCAGCAGCAGCTCATCAGCTCGCTCGCCATGTATGCTTTTGCTGCCATCCGTCGTCTATCGCGCCCACCCTTTTCCCGTTTGCTGCTCTCCCTTCTCGCTTGCTTTTGCTTTTTTTTTTTTCCTGCGATGAGATCTTTGGTTTGGTTGGTTTCTTTAAGACCTGAGCGTCCAAATCACCCTGCCTTTTGATCCCAATTTCCTCCTTTTCCCTGCCCTCCCAACACAAAGCAAGATTCTTGCTTGGCCGAGGTAAAGAAGAAAGGGGGGCCTAGCTATCTGCTAGTAGCTGCTACTGCTACTATTCTTGCCCGCCCGATTGCTACTTGCAACGCATCTCATCTTATTTGACTTAATTGCCTTGCTTCTGTTTTCTTTCTTTCTTTCTCATTATACTATACTTCTATTTTTTTTTTCTCTGGTATATCAGTGTGTGTCTCTGTGTGTATGTTTTAGTTCCTCTCTCGATGATCATGCATGTCTTCTGGGCTTCTGCTCGATGAGCTAACTAGCTGCTAGTATCAGTAGCTAGCGCCATGGATCACTGCTGCCCAACCGTTGGTCTCTGCTGCTGCTGCTGCTGCTGAGCACTAACTACCTCTCCCACTTCTTGTAGCTATGTCAGGAAAGATTTATCTGGTCGGCCGAGCTCCTCTCCTTCTCTGAAACACTGAAGAAGCTCCAGCTTCCTGACAGACAACAAAAAGTGAGTTCGTTCTCCCTTTCCTTGCTCCTATTCCTTCCACTCTATTTGTTTCCCTCTCACTCTCAGCTGCGCTTTAATTTGCTCATCGATCGCCGCGCCTCGTTGTGTTGTGCTGTGTGTGGTTTAAGCCAAGAGAAGCTGCTAGCGACCGATCGATCGACCGAGACGATGGCGCACGATCCCAGCCTGGGCTTCGCGGACTACTTTTCGGCGGCGGCGGCGGGAGCCACGACGATGGACGACGAAGACGTCGGGGCGCCGGAGCTCTATGGCTTGCACGCCGACATGGAGTTCCTCGGCATGCGTGGCCTGGCCGCCATGCCCGCCGCGGCGCACCACCACCACCACCATCACGGCCACGTCCACAGCAAGGCCGGTGTACTCGTCGACGACGACGCGGGGGCGGGGCCAGACGGCAGCGGCTCCACGGAGGACGCCACCATGCGGTTCCTGAGCGAGCAGCAGCATCAGACGAGCCAGCAGCAGCAGGCGCCGCTGTCGCTGTCGCTGTGCCGGCCGGACGGTGGTGGTGGCGTGGGCGTGACAACGTTGCACGAGCAGCATCACCTCGGCGGCGGCTCGTCCCGGCACCATCACCAGCAGCAGCCAGCGCCCGCGGCATGGATGCAGCAGCAGCACGACTACTCGCCGCAGGGGCCGCAGCCGCAGCACGCGTGGCACCTGCGCGGCTCCAGGTTCCTCGTCCCGGCGCAGCAGCTCCTGCAGGAGTTCTGCAGCCTCCCAGTCGACAGCAGCGCCGCCAGCAAGCGCGCCAACGCCGCTGCAAATAAGCCGTCTTCGGAGAAGCATCAGAAGCAGCAGCAAGAAGACGGCGGCGGTGGAGAGGGGTCGTCGTCGTCGGCCTCCTGGGCGCCGTCGCCGCAGATCCAGGCCATGGACGCGCTGGAGCTGCAGCGGCTCAAGGACAAGCTCTACATCATGCTGGAAGAGGTGAGCTCTCCTCATCTAGCTCGCAAAGTCGCAACCGCCCGATCGCCCCTGGCAGCTAGCTCGTGTCTCGCTAGCTATCTAGCTAATCCATGATTAGGCTCTGGTCCAAGACGAATCTGAGGGGGGACGAAGAAGAGAAGAAGAAGAAAAAAAAAAGCTAACAGGAAGGAAAGAAAGTACTAGGGGAGTGAGTTCTGTTCAATTATGGTTGCCGGAAGGGTGCACCTGCGACTAGGGCAGCGAAGGGACGCCATTCTGGGGCCTCGCCTTTCGCTTTTGGAAACCTCTATTCTCCCTCGCCCACCTTAGGTATCTTCCATCCATGCATCGACGCGGGCCGCGCGCTGGGGGTCCCCTCCCTAGTCGTAGCTAGGCCATGGCCGGCCACCCCCGGCCCGCCGGCCGGACGGCCGGTCATGCTACATGCCATGCAGCTGTGCTGTGCAGGCTGCGGCAGAGACTCGCGCGCACAGCACAGTCTCTGCCTGCACAGCGCCATGACTCTGGGGAGTGCAAGGACCTGCTGTCTTTCGCTTCTGCATGCTGCTACCTACACTGCCTTGTTTGCACGCCCATCCCTTGCCATTCAATTCAATGCCTCGGCCCTCGGCTCGATCGCACACACAGAACACACAGGCAGTTTTTACTGGTACTGTGCTCGGCTAGCTCATGCATGTGAATTGGACCTCCCAGTCGCAGCTCTGCAGAGTTCTAGTTCGGGGTGGGTCACCAGAAGGGCGGCAGAGGCTCTGCAGGACGACCACTGCAAGTTACTGCACCGGCCGGCCGGCAGTTGTTAATTACCGTTTCACTGTTACATTGGCCATCACCTGTTACCGTGAATCTGTGTGTCCTGCATCAGCCACCTGCGCGTAGGAGGAGTACTTGTATGTTGCGTAGTACTAGTACTCGAATCTAGCTAGTACGTGGAGCAACTAGGAGTGGAAAAGTATGCGTCTGTAAAAATGACGATTCGATCGATCGATGAAATTAACTTGTGTTTTCGATCGGTTCTAAGTGCTGACCGACCGGCCGGAATGTGCATTGCATTTTCCTCTCATTCGCAGGTGGACCGGAGATACCGGCGGTACTGCGAGCAGATGCGGGCGGTGGCGGGCGGGTTCGAGGCGGTGGCCGGCGAGCGCGCGGCGGCGGCGTACACGGCGCTGGCGTCGCGCACCATCTCGCGCCACTTCCGGAGCCTCCGGGACGGCGTGGTGGCGCAGCTGCAGGCGGCGCGGAGGGCGCTCGGGGAGAAGGACGTGGCCGTGCCCGGGATGACGCGCGGGGACACGCCGCGGCTCAGGGTGCTGGACCAGTGCATCCGCCAGCAGAAGGCGCTCACCCAGGCCGGCATGATGGAGAGCCACCCCTGGCGCCCCCAGCGCGGCCTCCCCGAGCGCGCCGTCACCATCCTCCGGGCATGGCTTTTCGAGCACTTCCTGCACCCGTAAGCAAAACCATGCACCATGCACTTTCCCCTTCCTTCCATGTTAATTAATTTTCCCATCCTCCTAGTACTATATATTCTGAATGCTAGTTAATTTGATCGACCTTTTTAATTACTGTGCTTGTACATTTTATAAGCTGCTTATTTACAGTTTTTATATATGAAACACAATTAGAAGGGCTAGTGTTAAGCAGCTGGAAAGCAATCGAGCTACCAAGCAAGTAATCTCACGTCACTAAGCTTGTCTGTGGTACATATGGTACGTGCTACCAGTTAGCTAGCGTAATTAGTTAGCGCGTGACCATTAGTTGCTTTGCTTGTGATGGTATGGTATCTTCCGGTCAGCTTAGTTTTCTTGGAACGATTTATTCCGCAGGCCACGGCATTGTTCTTTCCGGACCACAGCTTGTCTTGGCAGATGGTACTGCGCATCAAATGCTCTCGCTCAAATATAATGGCCATTAGCCAAATTTGTCCACCGGATGCTACTTGAGCACACACGTAATGTCATGCGTCCTTACTAATTCAGTGACGATGCCACCGGCCGGCTAGCTACCTGCCCCCTCATGGTTTTCTTCATGCATGTCTAGTACGACTAGCTTTTAATTTGTGTTTGAGATCCATCACAAGCATCATAGTATATATCTTTTCATTCACACAAATTTGTGTTTGAGATCCATCACAAGCATCATAGTATATATCTTTTCATTCACAAATTGAATAAATGCTACTGCTCCCTACATCCAAAAAAATCAACTATGGGATTTGTGTTAGTCCAAACTAATTTAAAGTTTGACTAAGTTTGTAATGAGTATAAGTATTAACATTTGTGACTCCAATAAAGTTTTCTATGGAAATATAACTTTAATTAAACTCCAAATTATTTGATTAATTAAAAAAGATAATTGCATTATTTCGTGGATGGAGGGGAGTGTACTTCGTAATAGTGCGTGCTGGTGGTGTTGTTTGTATTTTTGTTTTGTTTTTAAGAAAAAAATCAAACAAGGAGTCCCAAACTTAATATTCTGTTCGTATCTCATATATCATCTCATCACAGGTATCCGAGCGACGTGGATAAGCATATCCTGGCACGCCAGACGGGTCTCTCACGAAGCCAGGTACGTGCCAACACTAGCCGGTTCAACTGAACAAACTATATATATATGTATGTGTCATCATCTACACGTTACTATAAATAAACTAACCTAAAATTTAAATAAACGCAAAGAAGGTTGAAATTTCAACATTTATTTATATATATTGCCGTGTTGTTTGCATCGATCGGGCATTCATTCTGAGAATAACAATATGCGTGCGCGCGCTCGCGCTAAATAAACTTGCATTATGCAATTGCGTGTTGCGTCCTGCTGAGTGCTGATGATTCTTCCGATCCGCGTCGCGTAGATGACACATCAATTCATTGGTTGCCATGTCATGGTCGTGCCATATGTCCTCTTGTGCGTTACAATTGCAAATGTCTCGACGAAAGATTCTTTTGTTTAAGCGTCCATGATCCGCGTAGCTCTCACTACAACGACGTACACGATGACAAACATGGCTTGCATGCTGCTATCCCGCAGGTGTCCAACTGGTTCATCAATGCGCGGGTCAGGCTGTGGAAGCCAATGGTGGAGGAGATGTACGTGGAGGAGATGAAGGCCGAAGGCCAGCTGGAAGACGGCGGGGACCAGCATCAGCAGGGCGGCGTCAGCAACAACCCTAACCCTAGCCGCGGCGGCAACAACGCCTCCACCGAGGCGCCTGATGATGGCTGCGGGGATAGCAACGGCGCCGTCGTCGTCGACCGGAAGCCGACGCGGGCGCAGCTCCTGCACGACGCGGGCTCGCTCGCCTCGGTCGTCAACATCGGCGGCGGCTCGCGCGCGGGCGCGCCGCGCGGCCGCTCGAGAACTTCGGCATCATGGACCACCTCGACTTCGACGCGTACGGCGGGGGCGGGGGCGGGGGCTTCGGCGGCGGCGTGTCCCTCACGCTGGGCCTGCAGCAGCACGACTCCCACGACGGCGGCGTCAACATCGCGTTCGGCGCGCCGCCGCCCCGCACCACCACCACCACCATGGCGGCGCGCGCGGGGTACCTGTTCGCGCCGACGACAACGACGGCCGGCCATCACATGGGCGGCGGCGTGCACCCGGGGCAACAACACCACGTCCAGTTCGGCGGCGCCAGCATCGACGGCGAGGCGGCGGCGCACGGGCAGGAGCACTACCGGGGCCTGCAGGGCGCCGGGTTTCACCTCCTGCGTGACCTGGCCGGGTGATCCGATAATAGATCCACCACCCGTCGGCCGCGATCGAGCTCTAGCTAGCTGCGAGTGAGTTGTCACCGATGGGGACGTCGTGCCGGCCGGCCGGCGCCTAGCTAGCTGCGGCTGCCGCTGCTGCTGCCGAATGCATGGTATGCACTCGAGCGCGCGTGCCCATCTCGGCCAGCGGCAGCGCTGTGTACACACCTGATTCGTTTGGCTTGTAGCTTGCCTGGTTCATGCCGAACGCCGCCGGCGGTGGTTTGGCCGGGGCTAGCTAGCTAGCTGCCGGAGTTATATATATGTAGCGTGTACAGATCAATCGGGTCGCGAGTAGTTTGGAACGCGCAGGTGCAGCTAGTAGCCCGCCGGAACTGCGTAGTTGAACACGCATGCATGCAACTTAATTGCATTATTTGTCAAATTGGTGAAGGATTCAACTGCTCAATTTATGCCAGGAGATATGATGTTCCTGGCCGAATTTTCATCAGGTCATGGCCAGGGTTTTCATCAGGTCCTATGTGATTAGCTGGAGTGCGGCCTCGTTTGGATCTCTCATCGATTTAACCTTTTTATAAGCCGGGAGAGCTAGTCAGTATATATAGCTAGCTTTTTATAAGTTTTTTTAAAAGATCTATCGTTTTTTATAGGCTGGGGTATAAGCTAGCTTAGACTGTATAGATGAGTTCTTTTAACAGCTATCAACTTTATTAGTTAATCCAAACATTGCATGACAGTAGTGTAGCTAATAGCGCAGACCAGCGAAGAACAGTTTTAATTTCCATGGTTCCCGTTCTCTCCTTCACCCTACTCCTGCAGCTTGCGAACATGCAATATGCGCCAGGATTGAATATAATC
>JADLZL010004173.1:0-51193 GCA_015844335.1 Chrysopogon serrulatus
CTACTTCAAGTGTGCGAGAAATGGGGTAAGTCTCAAAGATGCTTTGTTTCCCCAAGTCAAGCGCTAGGGTTGTAATTTTTTTTGCGATATCCAAGCTTTGTTCGTACTACAAGTTCGAGAAGCGGTATTTTGAAGAATTAAAGGTCGCCGGCATCATCGTGGGTTCGCCCCCTCGAATCGGGCAATGGTTACGGACCGGGGTCCCGACGACCGTGATGAAGGGTCGGCTTGACAAATTCAAAATGGGGGAAGAAAATGAAGAAGTTGGAGCGTAAGATGGAGACAATGATGAGGCGGATGAACATGTTCATTGTGTGCGTTGTAAGTGTTGTTGTAGGAGCTGTGCTCATGTATTTGTAAGGAAGTGATGTCGAAGATGTTTCTGGTTGAAATGGAATGAAAAAAACTTATGTGTGCTCATGGTCATGTATGATGTGTTTGTTGGTTGAAATGGTTTGAAAAAACAGTTTGCATGTGAATTCTTTGGCTTGCAATCTTCCCGCATCAATGACGCATAGTATTGGCATATACGAAAGAGGTTGAATATGTCTAGTTAAAACACACAAACAAAATTTGACAACCACAAGTACAATTGTCACTCATTGAAGCAGGTTGGATCATAGAAACAAATTCATTGGCCTCATTTAAGCAGTTTTAGGCATACACAGTTCTACCAGACTGGAGGCCTCATTCAAACAGGTTGAGGCCTCATTCAAGAGAATGTTCATGCCTCATTCAAACAGGTTCAGTTTGCATACTCGTAGAGTTCATGCCACATAAAAGAGCCTGCATGACTTCATTACAAGCTTGGTACACAAAATAAACAAGTTATGCAAATCATGTCCCAAAATAAAGTGCATCTGCAGCTGTAGCTCATATCTTCCCTTTCCTTGGTGGATTCTTCTTGGTGGGAGTCTTTTTTGCTGGACTCTTTCTCACCTTGGTTGCTAGTACCTTTCTCTTTGGTGTCATCTTCTTTGTAGCAACTGGTTCATCTTAAGGAGTGTTGACAAGTTGCAATTCCATGCGTGTATTCCCCGTAAACATGCCAACCACTTAGGATCTTGTGGAACATAAAATGGGGTAGAAGAAATGGTAGAACAAATGTACCTTGTAGGTGTTTTGGGGCTGTCGGGTGTGTGGTATCTGATCTCAGGGGGTGGAACATATGGCACATTGGTTGCAAACTGGCCGCTTGTGCCGCATTGGGTGTAGCCGCCGCTTCGCCGCCGCATTGCTCGCCGCTTGCCGCATTGCATGCCGCTTCTTTGGCGCTGATCCCGCACTCCGCCGCTTCGGCTGCATCACACCGCTTTCGCTGCTTTGGCTTTGGCTCTAGCCGGGCCGCCTGCCTTTGGCTCTTCCGCCGCTTTTGCCTCTAGCTGCGATTTGCGCCTACTTTTTTTGCTCTTTGTTTTCCTAGTTCCGCCGATGCTTCTTTGGTCGCCGCAGACTTCACCGCCGTTGTTCTTTCACCGCAGAATCGCTGCCTTATCTGGCCGCTAGCCGAGCCGCTTTGGCTGCTCTAGCTGCCGCTTCTCTTGCTACAAGCAGCTCGGTCCTTGGTGAAGTTTGAACACTTGTGCCCTCATCCGCCTCGGGTCCATCATCTTGGCTTTCTTTGACCTCCCTGTGTCTTGGTGCCGAAGCTCTTTGTCCTCTTCCTACAATGAAACAAGGCAAGCGTAGATGGTTAGTAAACAAAGGAAGCGAGATATGGTTAGTAAACATTAGTATCAAATATTGCTAGAATGCACCTTTTTCTTCTTTGTTCCCCGTGAGTGAGCACCTCCAGCTCCCCCGCTCTATGTCCATATTCTCCACATCCACTTTGCATTTGGCCTGTCTAGTTCTTTTCCCCGGTCCTTTCAAAAGGTCCCGAAATCTTTTTCTTCCTGTCCCCCCTTCGGGTCCCTTTGTGGGCTTGTTAGCCGGTGGCAAAGAACTTAAACCCCTTTGTCAACCTCGGCCATTGGTTCCCCTGTCGGTGATATGTTGGACTGTACCATGGTATCTTTGCTTGGAACTTCTCAACTGAGTAGTACTGGTGTACAAACTGGCCCATGTTAGGCTGCCTCATGATGGTGATAACGACCAATGCATGTGGGCATGGCTTCCCAGTTAGTCTGCCACTCTCTACATGTACATGCATGTTGCCGCAAATAAACAACATGCCTCCTAACCTCTTCATCCTTGTATATTCTCAGAACTTCGCTTCTTCCGGATGTCCCTTGGTGACTTTGAGGTGATTGGTACCCCCTGGATTTGGGCATTCGGTTGGTGGATTACAAGCAGCAATATGCCAGGATGCAAGGCAACCGAGATCCTTCTCCTCTTGCCAAACAAAGTCGAGTCTTTTCCCCGATAGCATCGCCCAAGCAAAGGCATGGGGAGATCCTTGCAGTCCCCGATCCAAGAATTCCAAGACTTCGGCCAAGTTATTGTTGATGTAGTCACATTTGATCTACGTACTAAACTTGCTCCCGGCCCATAGCAGATTATGGTGATTTTTAAGCCAATCTACAATGCTACGGCTAGCTTGAACAACCTTGTCAAAGAAATACTTGAATTTGTGTGGAGTGTAAGCCCTTGCTGCTGGCCACATATTTTTGGCATAAACATCTCCATGATAGTATTTCTTCAAATTTTCCATTAAATGCCTGAAGCATTCTCTCTTCTCACAATTGGGCCAAACATCTGCTACTGCTTTCTCTAAACCCTTACAAGCATCAGTGCATACTGCTAAATTGTCCATGGGCCCAATTGCTTTGCTAAGTTTGGTCCATAAACCAGTCCGTTTTTAGTTGTTTGAGACTCAAACAAGCCAAATGCTAGTGGAAACATCCGATTATGTCCATCTAAAGCTTGGGCGGATGGTAGCCTGTCCATTCCAAAGTCCATTTAAGTGAGTGGAATCTATACTAATGTATGGCCTACACCCATTTCTACTATGGCAACCTTGAAACAGCAGAAAAATCTGGAAAAATAGAACTTGCCATCTATTTCCTCATGTGCTATTTCAACAATGCTACCAGGGGATCTCAATTCTACCTCTGCCTTAAACCTGTACAACCAATCAAATGAATCATCTGACTTACCAAAGAGCTTGTCATGTGCCCTCTTTCTCGCCATATACAACATTACGGTAGGGTATGTCTATGCCATACTTGTCATCTAGATCCGCCTTCAATTCTTTTGGGCCCATGGTAGGCTTCCTCTTCAAATAGGGTATAGCCCTTTGAGCCACCCATGCACGGTGGAGGCCATGGAGCCAATAACCTTGCTCCTTGAGGCACAAGTATGCACACCTTCATTTATTTGGACTCGCACATAACAAAGCAAAGCATTATTCATTCTGCCACACAAAGCATTAAGCATTAATCATGGTTAGTAAACAAAAAGTGCAAATGCATAGTACCCTAACACTCCCATCATGCCGGGTTCTAGCTCCAATGATCCATGGACATCCAAGAGAAGCACGTTGTCCCCTAAACCTTTCTTTTGTCCGAATGAGGCGGTGCCAAGTTCAAAGCCACTAATGATTGCATCTTTGTCTCACTTTGCTAGCCTAAGCTCATCCATTGAGGGAAAAGAAACCCCCCACGACAAATCTGGATTTTCTCTGTCCCGATCAAACATTGGCTCTTGAGCATCATGGTCATCAAACTGAACATTTGCCTCGCCATATCGCCTTGCATTTCATTTGTCATTGTAGGGATTGGAATAGCCTCCCTAGCGCTTCCTCAGCTCTCTCATCCGCTGCTCTGAAACCCATAGCCTCATAAACTCTCTCCTCATCAGCAGCTTGCTTAGCATCTCCATCATCTTTTTCCTCTAGTAAGATTGTCAATTCATCCCAGTCTACTGGTGCTGCCTCCTCAGGTGCCACAGCAGGAGGAGGAGTGCTGCAAGTGTCACCAATGCCTTTAGCACTCTCAGCAGTACCAGGAGCAGCACTTGCTTGAGCAGTAGTACCAGTAGCAAAGACGGCCCGAAAGCATTACCATTAGCAAAGAGCCCCGGCATTAAAGATACCAAAGAGCAAAGATCGCCTTCATCATTGCCACCAACAAAACTAGGACCAACACTTGTTTGAGCAGAAGTCACACCGTAGGTTGCCCTAACATCATTGCTAGCATTACCAAAGCTTATCATATCTCATCGACAACATCCACCGCAAGTCGAGCTACCCTTTCATCCCATCCGTCGGTACAAGCCGTTGAAAATGTTCATCCCTCCTTATTCTCCATTCGGATGCACTATCAACATCAACCACCCAAACCGACAATGTGCGTGCGCAGATCCCCGCATTATCTTTGTTGCCATTTGATCATGAAACTTAGCCGAGTGTAATGATCAGTCCTATCAATCCATATTTCCCTGTTCTCGCTCGCCATTTCAACTAGCCCATACTCATCCTCAAAGAACGAATTTAGAAACCTTTACAACTAATCTAAACGCATTGCCGGGATCAATCCGACACAATAACGAACACAAACACAGATGCAATGTTAGACAAAAACCTAGTGCATACCATGCCCGTAACCATGAAAACAAATAAGACAAATCGAGCAAGACATTTGGGCTTACCAAATCGGACAACGATGCCTGCAAATGCCAGCCCATTTCTTCTACCTTAACCACCGACTACATCAATTATCTACGAAACAGAAGCAGGCAAACCATCATTCTCAAATACCCTAACCCTAATCTCCAATCATAACCAAGACATCGAACTAAAGGAGCTTGGAAATGTCCATCCGTCGGGGCATACCTGCTTTCCGCTAGCCGCTGACGCACACCGACATTGACGGGGAGGAATGCGGCGGCGGCGGAACGCTCAGGTGGCGGCGGAGGCGGCTGGCGCGGGGAAGAAGAAGGGGGGACAGGGGGCCCGGCAGCACGCGGGCGAAATGGGCCACCTGACCGGCCTGTTTCGCTTATACGGGAGACGGTAGGGGCAGGGGAGGTCATTTTTCCCCCCTTGCTGACTCGGATCCCACGTGGACAGCACACCTGGCTCGCCACATCATCAAAAGTGGCAAAAATGTATGCAAGACAAAGCAACGATGCCGATTCAATATTGACACTGGGAACGGTGAGATCTCGAGAGTGGCCACCCGTTATGATGGTAAAAAGTTAAATATCCCGAGCGGAGCGGGTTGACTCGTTCTTGAACACGCTCCCCCAAATTCGGGAGAAAATTGCATACACGTGAGACCCTCAATGAAGTGTTTATATTTCTTCAAATCTAAAGGACTCTGCTTCCTGAAAGTATCACCAAGTGTTTTATTAGATTCTGAAATGTGAGAAAGTTTCAATATTCTTGGATGGATAAAGTTGGGTTTGATTTCTCGTGATGGTTTGAACATATGATCCAAATTTCAAATTCTAGGATTTTGTTTAGGTGCGGATTGGTTAGCTTCTATGAGGCTTAGCATAGATCACGACATCAAGTTCTGTGAAGGAGCAACACTGATTTAATCACAGCTTGTTTCTGTTGGGCAACTTGACCAATATGCGCCCGTGTTTTCTTATAAGAATTATTTATAGCAGTTGGTTTTTATGTTTGCTTTTTTGTCTAGGAAGTCCTAGCAACAGCTTGCTTGTCGATCTCTGTCTCTGATGGCAATACAGTGGCTGCTGTTTCAAATTTCACCATGAGTTCTAGAACATCTGTTCTATGTTATATGCTTCGCATCTTCGATTTTCCTCAGGAGTTGCTTGTTTGGTTTTTAGGTGTGCACCAGTAGCTTCTGGTGTTGCAGTTTCTCAGTTAGTTCAACAGTGTTTCTTCAGGTGACTGAAATTTGTGCATAAATAGCCCTGCAACTGTTTTGTTCTCCGGTTGCTTGCTACTGCAACACAACAAAGCTGAAAGTTTTCCAACATTGTATCATTCCATTAGATTATGTCATTATCAAATACATAATGGCATGTCGGAAAAAATAATGGCAGCACCGATATGAAATTTAATATTATTGTTCCAACTAATCATGCATAATGATAGTGCCAAAATGAAATTTACATAAATGATCAAACATTAAAAAAAGGTATTAAAAATAATAAACAAAACCATAGGGAAGCACGTGCATTTTTACTGGTATACGTATAATAAATAGGTAAAGAAACGCAGAGGAAAATGTGTAAATTTCATCTATTCTACTGATGTCCGGCATTCTTTCTGTTATTCAAAAATTTTTATAAGTTATGGACCAAAGTAAACTGTGTAAATCTATTCTACTGATGTCCGGCATTCTTTCTGTTTTTCAAAAATTCTTATAAGTTATGGACCAAAGTAAACTGTGCAAATTCCATCTATTCTTTTTTTGAAGGAACAAATTCCATCTATTCTCCGGCTGTATTTGCAAATGGACGAAGTAGACTGTGTAAACCCCATCTATTAAAAAAATGGACACACGCGAAAAGACCGATCCATTCTCTAATCGGAAAACTGACTCTCGATCGTCAGATGTATCCTAAACAAAAATGGTAGAGTACGGCCGGGATCTCTGATCTCACCGACAGGTTGTAAAGATGCGGTTGGTGCATGATCTCACCAAGAGAACGCTAGCTTGGGGCTAAAGGGTCCTACACGAGCGTTGTGCTTGACTCCGAGCGGGACGGCGCCCATGTGCAGTTCAACGTAATATGAGATCGTGGAGGAGCCACAATCTCAAAAAAAAAAAAAAAAAAAAAAAAAAAAAAGATCGTGGAGGAGGTTGATGTCATACACACGGATCAATCAATGCTGAAGTTGTCAGATCATGAACTGTTGGAGCTAGGAGGAAGTCTCGTTCGCAGCAAGGTTTATTAGTCATTAAAATAGTATTTTTTTCATAACAAATTAGCCGGTTTGTCTTATTAGCCGGCTTATGTGACCAGCTGAACATTCTGAAAGAAACCTGGAGGTCGATGCAGTGCTACGGACGACGTGTGTGGGTTATACGTAATCTATTATTTCTTTTGATTGTGCGTGGGTTGGGATGATCACGCGGCGAAGCCAGTGGGTGATAATAAAGCCGGAAATTGTATTCCGGCCGGGGAATCCGGGATCGATCGGGCGGGGCGTTCATCCATGTGGGCACGACGCAGTTTGCCGGGTGCATGATCGAGAACCAAAATGAAAGTTTCTGAAAACTATATAAAGAGCAATCTTTTGCCCAGTAGACACCTGCAGGTAGAAACATAACATACCCGCTAATCAGCTACGCGCTGAGACCCGGAGTCCTCATGGCTGTTTTCTGGCTGCTGCTGCTGTTGTTTGTTGCTAACACAGTCCTGGTTCTTCGTACATGGAGAGCTCGAAGCATCAACAAGGCAGAGCCAACGTACCCAGGGCTGGAGGCATACGCGCTGATCGGGCACCTGCCACAGTTCTTGGCTAACCGGCACCGCATGCTGGACTGGATGGTCGAGGCGCTCGAGCGCCAGACAACGTGCACACTCGTGCTGCGCCGGCCGGGCGTGATCACTGCGAGCCCTGCGAACGTGGAGCACGTCCTGCACACCAGCTTCGACAACTACCCCAAGGGGCCCCGGTTCACGTCGCTCTTGCATGACTTCTTCGGTCGGGGCATCTTCAACGCCGACGGAGAGGCCTGGCGTGCGCAGCGGAAGATTGCCGGCCACGAGTTCAAGACGCGCTCGCTCCGCTCCTTCGTGGCGCGCTGCGTGCACGTTGAGCTACACGGCCGCCTCCTCCCGCTGCTGCGGCGCGCCGTGGCGTCCGGCGGCCCCTCAACCTCCAAGACGCGCTCGAGCGGTTCGCGTTCGACAACATCTGCCGCGTCGCCTTCGACCACGACCCACGCCAGCTCGCGGACGACGGCGACGACGCGGCGGACAGCAGCTTCGCCGATGCGTTCCGTGACGCCGCGAATCTCAGCGCCGGCCGGTTCCGGTACGCGGCCCCGGGATTTTGGAAGATCAAGAAAGCGCTGAATGTGGGTTCTGAGAAGCGGCTGCGGGAGTCCATCGCGATGGTGCACAACTTCGCAGATCACGTAATCCAGTCGCGCCGGGAGGAGATGCTAAGGCCCGGTTTTGACAAGCACGACCTTCTGTCGCGGTTCATGGCGAGCCAGGACGAGACCTACTGGAAGTCCGAGGTGCCCCTCCGCGACGTGGTGATCAGCTTCCTACTCGCGGGGCGCGAGACCACGTCCTCGGCACTCACCTGGTTCTTCTGGCTGCTGTCCTCGCGGCCTGACGTGCAGCGCCGCATCCGCGACGAGGTCGCTGCTGTACGCGCCCGGCGTGCACAGGGCGACGTCGATAGCGTCGTCGGGTTCGACATGGACGAGCTCCGCGAGATGCACTACGTGCACGCGGCCATCACGGAGTCGATGCGGCTGTACCCGCCGGTGCCAATGAACTATCTGCGGGCGGAGAAGGATGACGTCCTGCCCGACGGAACAGCCGTGCAGGCAGGGTGGTTCGTGGCGTACAATTCGTACGGGATGGGACGTATGGAGTCAGTCTGGGGCGACGACGCGCGGGAGTACCGACCGGAGCGGTGGCTCAACCCTGCTGACGGGACGTTCCGGCCGGACAGCCCGTTCCGGTTCGTGGCGTTCCACGCGGGGCCGAGGCTGTGCCTAGGCAAGGAGATGGCGTGCATCCAGATGAAGTCCATCGTGGCGTGCGTGCTGGAGGAGCTCGACGTTGCGGTGGACGGCGCGTACCGGCCTCGGCAGGTCGCGTCGCTAACGCTGAGGATGGCGGACGGGCTCCCCGTGACCGTGAAGCCGAGACGGCACTGACGAGCTGGCAGTGTTGGCAGTTCGTTATCGTCCCGTGTTGTTTCGGAATCTCCATCATGCTGGCCACGCTTCCATGTGCACACCTTCCTCCTATCTTGGTGCCTTGTAGTTGAGTCAGGGTATTCAGGGTTTACAGGTGGCTCTTATAAACTTGTACACTCATGTTTGTGACGTCAATGAAGTCCAGTCTATTCTGTGATTTGGTCTCTCTCGGTTGGTATGCACAATTCTTTTTCTCTCATGGAAGTGTCTGTGGCCTCGGCCAGGAGAAAATTTTTGATGATGTCCTATCCGAAATTATCAACCGTAAGACAGCCATCGTTGAGCTGCAGGAAACTAAAACTCAGCACTCCCTCAACTACAAAACTTCACTCCTTCCTCCCATCGTCTCTCTGACCACATCGCGCTTCATGTCAATGATCATAGTTAGGGATCCATCCATCCACGTTCAGCTTATGCTCCTCGACTCAGAGTGGTTATTCGTCTCCGTTACTCTCTCTCCTAGAAGACGGGAGCATCTCACTTGCATGAACGTGTACCCTCCCTCTGTTCACTCTTAAGTTAGCATTTCTGTCTGAGCTGACTTATGCTTAGTCTGAGCCTCTGAGGAATGAGGTAATTAATTTCTCATTCCTCATTTTTTTTATCTGGTTTATGGAATGAAATGGGTTGATCCATCGCCATCCTATTCCCCACGAGCTAATAACTACTATATACATAAGAAATCGGTTGATTCTACCAAAATTCATAAGGTAGACTCATCATACATCATTCCATGAAGCATGGAGTGACTCCATAAACCAAACACAATGTTAGCACCGACTGACGATCATCAGTGGATCATCTTTGGGGATTTCTCATTTCAATGGAAGCAGCTTGGTTCAATAACACCACTCATAGTTCAGTGGTCATAGAAATTCGTCGTCTGCTTGGGCGTCAGTTCACCTAGTCGAATAATCGGGAATGCCCAAGGATGGTGCGCCTTGACCGCATCCTTGAACGTCTCCTACAGGTCAGAGCGGCCTCAAAAGGTTTTGTCTGTCATCCAATTTACCCATCTCTTCCATGATCTGTCCTCCCGTACGCAGGCAACACTCTGGTGCTAATTAAGGGAGACATCGCCAATATTAATTGTTGCTTCCAGTTGAACTCTCTTGGAAGGGCACACACAACCTTCTCAATTAAAAATGCATGAAAGTTAATAAATTATCCTGGAGGGACTCAATCATCAACATGTAGTTTTCAAGCAAAGTTGAAGTTTACCAGCATTATATCATCCCATTGGATTGTGTCATTATCAAATAGATAATGCCAGTGCCAATATGAAATTTAACATAATTGTTCCAACTAAAGAACAAATAATAAAAAATAAAAAATATTAAAATCATACATAATGATAGTGCCAAAATGAATTTACATAAATGATCAAACATTGAAAAAGATAATAAAAAATAATAAACCAACCGATAGCGACGTGCATTTTTAATAGTATGTATAAATAGGTAAAAAAAACAGGGAAAATGTGTAAATTCCATCTATTCCACTGATGTCTGGCATTCTTTCCGTTTTCCGAAAATTCTTTAATTTATGGACCAAAGTAAACTGTGTAAATTCCATCGATTCTCCAGCTGTATTTGCAAATGGACCAAAGTAAACTGTATAAATTCCATCCATTAAAAAATGGAAACACGGCAAAAGACTGATGTATTCTCTATTCGGAAAATCGACTCACGATCGCCAGATGCATCATAAACAAAAACGGTAGACTACAGGGATTTCTGATCTCACCGATATAGGTTGTAAAGATGCAGTTGGTGATCCCTGATCTCACCAAAAGAACGGTTGGGGCTAAGAGGTCGTACACGAGCATTGTGCTTGGTGATGATGAACTCCGACACTACTACAGAACAGACCTTTGGTCACTTGGGCAAAATGAGCAATAGCTCCCGAAAAAATGGCGCTCGGGACTAAAAGTACCTTTAGTACCGGTTGGTAACACCAACCGGGACTAAAAGTCCCCAGCCCCAACGGCTATGGTGTCAGGCATGCGGGGGGACTTTTTAGTCCCGGTTGGTGTTACCAACCGGGACTAAAGGTCTATCTTTAGTCCCGGCCAGTAACACCAAGCCCGGGACTAAAGGTTTTGTCCCTGCCTCAGAACAACAACCGGGACTAAAGATGGGACTTTACTCCCGGTTGATGTTAGGGACCAGGGGTTAAATCCTTCCCCCATATTTGAATCCTTCTTCCTCTCCGGCCGAGCTGCCCGAGCTCACTTTCTTCTTTGTTCTTCATGTTCTTCATGTGTTCTTGATTGATTTGTGCTCACATCTCCGGCTATTGATTCATTTCATCACTTCTACGCCGTCATTTACTTGTTTAGAGGTTACTAACTTCATCTTCTCAAGTTTTAGCTGCAGGTTATCTCATTTTGTGGTGTTGTGTATGTGGTTTTTTATTTTTTGATTTCTACACTATTTTAAACTCCATCACTTCATCGTTTAAATATTTTAATGTAGATAACTACAATTAAGACCCTAAAAATTAGTATACACCATTTATTACTATTATGTCTACCATATTTTTTGGTTTAGTTAGAAAAATACTAAATTTGTGGTTTCTCATTATAATTAGTTTTTTTAAAAATAACATTTGATAATACTTTAGTTTATAATTTGTGATCTGGTTAATTAGTTAATTATAACTAAGTATAAATAATACATTTGAAGGATTATTTAATTATAACTAAGTATGAATATAAAATTTATTTAGGAAAAATAAGAATGGAGAATTTTAGGTTATGTGTTAGTTAGTTACTTAGAATACTTTATTTTTGCAATTTGTGATCGGGTTTATTATTTAATTTAAACTAGTATGCATGCCACATTTCATGATTAGTTAGAAAAATAAATAACTTTAGTGTTTTTTAGTTTTGCTTGTTTAGAAAAAAAAATAGAAATAGAGAATTTTAGGTTATAATACTTTAATTTGTAATTTGTGACCGGGTTAATTAGTTAATTATAACTAGTATGCCTACCAAATTTTTTTGATTATTTAGAGAAATAGAGAACTTTGGTGTTTTTTAATTTTGCTTGTTTAGAAAATGAAGAAATAGAGAATTTTAGGTTATTTATTACTTTTATTTCTTTTATAAAAAATTAGAAACTTATCATACATTAATTTGTAATTTGTGACCGGGGTAATTAGTTAATTATAACTAGTATGCCTACCAAATTTCTTGATTATTTAGAGAAATAGAGAACTTTAGTGTTTTTTTAATTTTGCTTGTTTAGAAAAATTAGAAATAGAGAATTTTAGGTTATTTGTTACTTTTATTTCTGTAGTAAAAATTAGAAACTTATCATACTTTATGTTGCAATGCGCACAATGACACGTGGTTGGATGTACAATGCCGATTGCCGCTCCAAAGAATTCATTGATGGTGTGCATTATTTCTTAAGAGTGGCCGAGGAAAAAACAAGCGGGATGGATTCATACGTTGCCCATGTGCCTTGTGTCGAGAATTTAAAAAGAATATTCTAGCTCTAGAAATATTCACTCACATTTGTTGAAGTCGGGTTTCATGCCAAACTATATTTGTTGGACCAAGCATGGAGAAACCGGGATAATGATGGAAGAATATAAAGAAGAACAAGAACAACTGGAGCCCGACGACATTATTGCTCAATTCGGTGGCTTCGATGATACAAAGAATGGGAGAAGTGAAGAAGAGGGAGGTGCGTAAGATGATGCTCTTGGTGATGCCATTCGTGATGCACGTAAAGAATGCGAAAGTGAAAAGGAGAAGACAAAGTTTGACCGCATGCTAGAAGATCACAAGAAATTACTATACCCATCCGCCCAAGATGGGCAAAAAAAAAATTGGGTACAACATCGGAGTTGTTGAAATGGAAGGCAATGTAATGGTGTATCCGATAAGGCATTTGGACAATTATCGAAGATCCAAAAAAAGATGCTTCCGAACTCTAATGAATTGCCCACCACTACGCATTTAAGCAAAACAGGTCATCGTCCCTTTGGGATTAGAAATCCGTAAGATACATGTATGTCCTAACGACGCATCCCGCATCGTGGCAAGGACTACGGAATTTAGATGAATGCCCCGTATGTAAAGCATCACGGTATAAGATCAGCGAGATGACCCCGGGCGATGTTGAGGGGGGAAGAACGCCCCGGGAAGAAAATCCCCCGCAAAGGTTATGTGGTATGCTCCTATAATACCACGCCCGAAACGCCTTTTCGTAAAACAAGGACCATGCAAAGTTGTTGCGGTGGCACAAAGAAGACCGTAAGGTAGACAACATGTTGAGACACCCCGCGGATGGGTCCCAAAGTGGAGAGCAATAGACGTGGAATTTCCAGAGTTTACAAAAAGACGCAAGAAACTTGAGGTTCGCTTTTAAGTACCGGACGGTATGAATCCTTTTTTGGTGAGCAGAGCAAAGAGTCATAGCACTTGGCCCGTTACACTATGTATCTACAACCTTCCTCCATGGTTATGCATGAAGTTTAAAGTTCATTATGATGCCGGTGCTCATCCAAGGCCCGAAGCAACTTAGGGTAATGACATTGATGTTTATCTAAGGCCATTAATTGAAGAACTCCTACTTTTATGGAGCGAAACAGTGTTCGTGTGTGGGATGAGTACAAACAGAACACTTCGACCGCGAGCACCGTTGTTTGTGACAATCAATGATTGACCCCGCTCTAAGTAATCTTTCGAGGCAGTCAAACAAGGGATATAATGCATGCACACACCTTGTTTTGATGACCTTGATAGTATATATTTGAAAAAAATACATAAAGGTCGTGGTACCTTGGGTATCGTCGATTTCTTTCTATGAATCACCCAGTTAGAAAGAAAGGCAAGCATTTTAAAGGTAAGGCAGACCACCGATGCAAAACTCGTCGAATGTAACCGGAGAAGATGTATTTGAGATGGTTAAGGATGTGAAAGTAGTTTTTGGTAAGGGACAGGGCAGCCAACCGGGTTCTAAAAGATACAAATGGGTTATGCACCCATGTGGAAGAAGAAGTCAATATTTTGGAAGCTACCCTATTGGCAAGTCCTAGAGGTCCAGAATGCGATTGACCTCATGCACTGACAAAGAATCTTTGTGTGAACCTTCTAGGATTCATGGGTGTGTATGGGAAGCCTAAGGATTCACTTGAAGCACGACAAGACTTACAAAGGCGCATGGAAGAGCGAGACAACCCGCATCCAGAGAAGACAGATGATGGACGCCAATATTTAAGACCCGCTAGCTACACTCTTAGCAATGAAGAGAAAGAAATCATGTTTGAATGCTTAAGCAAACATTAAGGTCCCATCCGGATTCTCCTCTAATATAAAAGGTATAATAAATGTGCCCGAGAAGAAATTTCTCGAACTTAAAGTCGCATGACCGCCATGTGCTTATGACGCAATTGCTTCCAGTTGTATTAAGAGGAATTCTACCTCCACATGTACGCCCGGCCACCGTAAAGCTATGTGCATTCCTCAATGCAATTTCTAAGGAAGGCAATCAATCCACTTTGGAACTTGCCGCTCTACGTAATGATGTGGTTCAATGTCTTGTCGACTTTGAATTAGTGTTTCCTCCATCCTTCTTTGATATCATGACACACCTCCTAGTTCATCCGGTCAAGGAGATCAATATTCTTGGTCCTGTGTTCCTACATAATATGTTTCCCTTCGAGAGAGTTTCGGGAGTCCTGAAGAAATATGTTCACCCGTAGAAGTCGGCCGAAGGAAACATCGCAGAGGGCTATGGGACAGAGGAGGTCATTGAGTTACGTGTTGAATTCATTCCCGAACTTGACCCAATTGGTGTTCCCGAATCGCGACACGAGGGAAGACCGAGTGGAAAGGGAACAATAGGAAAGAAAAAACATACATCGATGCGGGGGACGATTATTTCAATAAAGCACACTACACGTTCTTCAAAACTCATCCGTGGTGGAGCCGTATGTCAGGAAACACAAGGACTTTCTACGATCCCAGTTCCCGAGAGAAGAATGAAGCTTGGCTTATGCGTCAAGACATGGACACTTTCGGTGATTGGTTACGAAAGGAATGTCGTGGTAATGACCAGATTGATGAGCAACTATATTTATTGGCTAGGCAACCATCATGGCACATCCTCACGCACAAAGGGTACGAGATAAATGGAAATACATTTTACACACTAGGCCAAGATAAAAAAGCACGAACCAAAAACAAGTGGGGTTCGCATAGACGCCACCGACCCGAATGGAAACAGACAAACATATTATGGCCGCATAGAGGAGATTTGGGAACTAGACTACGCACCTAATTTTAAAGTCCCTTTGTTCCTAGGTGCCAATGGGTCAAGAATACCGGAGGCGGGGTAACAGATTGACAAAGACTATGGAATGACAACGGTGGACCTCAACAATGTTGGTTACAAAGGTGAACCATTCGTCCCTTGCCGCTGATGTAAATCAGGTGTTCTATGTGAAAGACATGTCTACAAAACAAAAAGAGAGGGAAAAATGACAATAAATCAACGAATGAGCCAAAACGCCATATAGTGCTCTCAGAGAAAAGAAACATTATAGGAATTGAGGACAAGTCGATATTTCGTAAGATTATGAAAGGGATGACCGAATCATGCCTTTCAATGTGACCAAAGATCCGAAAGCATCATGATAAATGCCGAGGACACTCCATGGTTACGCCAAGATCATGACCAAGGAACATACGTCAAAAAAGAAGATCACTACTGCGGTCCGCCTAATAAATAGTGTGTTTTAGAGTGTGTGTGTATGTGACAATTATAACTTAAGATGTTTGTATTAGTTGTTTATATCATTTTAAATAAGGAAATGACTTGAAGTATTTATTGCTATATAAGCATGTGCATTGGAAAAAATAATGCAAAAACAAATTTTCTATTGAAAACAACCTAAGGGATGAAAAGATTTTATGCTCCCAATTTTCTAAATAAGTAATTACATAAAATAAAATAGAACTGTTATTTTTTAAGAAATTAATACTCATTATTTTATTTACTATACATTTATCAAAAATAATCTTTTTAGAAATAGCATAGATAAACAAATATAATCTAATATAAACAAATAAGGTTGAAAAATATCTTGATATAATGGTGAATATCGCGTAGATCACGATTTTGGAGATAAATAGTGATACATGAACAAAATTTACGTTAAAATAATGCAAAAACAAATTTTCTATTGAAAACAACCCGTTTAAAGTATTTTAATTACGTTAAACATTTTTGCATTAACAAAATACTAATTATTTTTAATATTTATGTTTACTATTAGAAGGGATGAAAAGATTTTATGCTCCCAATTTTCTAAATAAGTAATTACATAAAATAAAATAGAACTGTTATTTTTAAGAAATTAATACTCATTATTTTATTTACTATGCATTTATCAAAAATAGTCTATTTAGAAATAGCATAGATAAATAAATAATCTTATGTATAAACAGGTGGGTGGAAAAACCTTTAGTCCCGTTTGGTAACACCAACAAGGGGCTAAAAACACCTTTAGTCCGGGCCGTGATACCAACCAGGGACTAAAGGTTCGATCTTTAGTCCCGGTGCATTCCACCGCTCGGGGACTAAAGGGCTTTTAGTCCCGGTGCGTGCCACCACCCGGGACTAAAGGTCCCCGCAGATATTTAAGGCCGGGTCGTCTTCCTCCTCCGATCCACCCGCCCTCAACCACATAGCCCTAGCCGCCGCCGTCACCACTGCCGCCCGTGTCTCGGGCCGCCGTCTCGCGCGCCGTCTCTCAGCGTCGCCGTTCTCCTCCGCCCAGTAGCCGCCCGCCCAGGAGCATCTGCCGCCGCCAGCGCCTCCCGTCTTCCCGAGCAGCGTGCGCCGTGGCCAGCGCGCACTCGCCGCCTCCTCGTCCTTCTCCGGCCGTCCTCGCCGCTCGCCCCCCCGCCCGAGCGCCCGCCGCCGCCTCCCTCCCCGTCCTCGTCCTTCGGCCGCAGCGCTGTCCTCCCGTGCCGGCGAGGCGCCCCCCCGCCTCCCTGCGGCCGCGCCGCCGCCTCGCGCTGGGGCTTCTCCGGCCGGCCGTCCCTCGTCCCTCCCAGCGCGCCGCCGCCTCCCTTCAACTCCGGCCCGGAGGCCCGCCGCCGGCCTCTTCTCCAGCCAGCCCTCTCTCTCCGGCCGGGGGCGGTCGCCGCCGTCGGCCTCTTCTCCCCGGCCGGCAGCGAGCGAGGAAGCGCCGCCTCACCGTCTTCATTCCGGCCCAGAGGCGGGGGGCGCCGCCTCGCCATCTTCCTCCGGCCAAGCAGGGAGCTTTGCCTTTCTGTCCTTCACGCCACGCAAGACGGTGAGCATGTGTTGTATGTGTGTGTTGCGTCGGCCGCCGAGCCGCGGATGTGTGTTTGTGGGCGGCCGTCGAGCCGCTGGACAACGCCTTGTGTTGTATGTGTGTTGTGGCCGGCCATCGAGCCGAGAGCATCTCGCATGCGGGGACTTGGCGCGAGAAAGAGAGCACGAACGTTAACGGCCGTAATTTTATTCGAAACCCTAACGACTTAGCGACGCGATCAATCGATGACTTAGCGACGGGGGCCGAACCAAGCGGCGACCTAGCGACTACCGGGGACGAACCAAGCGACGAACCGGGGACGAACCTAACGGCGGCCGCCACCGCGACCCCGGACGAACCTAGTGGCGACCAAGCGGCGACCTAGTGATGACCTAGCTTAATTTAGCGGATCTAAACAAGACACGGCGACCTAGCGCGGCGACCTAATGAACAAGACACGACAGCGTAGCTACTTAGCGGCGATCTAGCTACTTAGCGATGACTTAACGACTTATATATATGATGTCAAGTAACTTTTAATATAATTAAACACCTTACTCAATTATATAATATATTAATAAAGTCTTGTAATATTAATGGTATTTATTAATAAAGTCTTCTAATATTAATGGTACTTATTAATAAAGTCTTCTAATATTTAATGTCTACTAACTTCATTATGTCATGTGATAGTAACTTCATTATGTCATGTGATAGTAACTTCATTATGTCATGTGATAGTAACTTCATTATGCCCGCGACTTAGCGACGATCGGACGAACAAGACACGGCGACTTCATTATGTCATGTGATAGTAACTTCATTACTATAAGTAACTTATAATATAATTAACTTTATTAATGGTAACTTATAATGTAATTATGTTTAGTAACTTGACACCACATTATTAGTATAACTTATAATATAATTAACTTTATTCATGGTAACTTATAGTATAATTAACTTTATTATGTCAAGTAATTTTTAACACTTGATCCAATTTGCGTAAATGGCCGATCCGAATGACAACATGGATGATGCAATGATGGACCTAATCAACAGCGGCGCCAATCCAAATCCCCAAGGCGAAGATGATGGGAGTCAAGCCACCGATTATGAAGAACTTGTGGGAGACAATCCCGATGAGGTCTATCTACAATCTAGTACATATGTATATACATGAGATTAAAATGAATGGCTTTTTGTATTAATATATTTATACTTGTTTGTGTATAGCCCTCCGGATCGACGACGACTTAGGGAGTAGTAGAAAAGTGCGAGGCCCGAAGAAGCCGTTGGAGGGTCGGTACATTCTCGGTCGGAATTTGACGAGGGTACAGGCCAAGTACTTGGGGAAAATTCAAAGAAATTTGTTGCCCACCGTGGGTACCTTGTAAGGGACAGGCTCCCGAAGTGCTCGAGAATGGAGGCAACGGAAAGATGACCCTAATATTAGTTTTGTCTCGGATCGTGACAAGGAATTGCTTTGGCTAGATATCCTTCAACATTTCACGCCGATACACGGGATGAAGCTTTGAAGGAGAAGGTTCAAATCACGGGCTATGCGTAAGATGGCCAAACAATTTTAGGCTTGGAAGAAGAAACTGTACAAGACTTTTGTTGCACATAACCCGGACACCGGATTTCACCAACAAGGCCTATGTCAAGTTGAGACCTTTTTGGGATGAGTTCGCACAGTTCAAGAACTCGGATGAGGGTCGCACGGATGATCCGTAATCGAAAAAAATGCTAGACACAAGCAATACCACCATCACTTGGGTTCGGTGGCTACCGGACCGCTATTCCCAAGTGGCGTAATTTGGGAACAGGGAGATTGTTGACAAGAGGATGGAACCGAATCACCGCAGACCGGCCCCGAAGCGCCAAGTATTGGTTCTTCTGGTCATGGGGGAACCCCGGACCTAGAGACCGGAAAGGTAGTGTACGGCGAGAAGCCGCAGAGAGTGGGACAGAGAATGGCCTATGCCCGAGGATTAGTTGAAAGTGGCACCCGGCAGCCAAATAGAGAGAAGGATGAGCCGACATACGCCCGGAGACCGGCCGAACACGGTGGGCGAACAAGAGGCTATGGGGAGATATCGTGGGAGCATGGCTTCCCTAAAGATAGACCCACTTATAGAAGCCGCCAAACAAAGAAGGAAGAGGAGGCAGAGCGATTGCGTAGGTCGGAGGCAATGGTGATGGAGTCACGCCGAAGCGGCTCGTGAAGCGATACAAATGAGAGAAAGCACTTGAAGAGAGAATGAACGAGGAAATCAAAAGGCAAGTGCAGTGAAGCGTAAGTTCTATGCAAAGGCAAACCGCATCGAGCCCGGAGTCAACATTAGCCCCCCTGGCCGGTTGAAAAGCGCTTTGCGCTTCCACGGAGGTGCCAACTATTCAAGACGGCGTGGGGGCTGCGCTTTCCGGTGGATGACGCCACCGAAGCTAAGACAACATGTGAGCTGCATATTCCACGGGGGCCGCCACATCATGGTTCTTTGCCGGTGTTGTAACTCATATCGACCCTACAAAGACACCAAGAATCCATGGGGCGATAGTTCCAGCTAGATATGCTAGTGTCTCGGTGGATAGAGTTGTCAAAGGCTTCGAAAATGTGCAGCTTGAGATTGAAGGAGGTGATGGAGAGAAGACTCTAGGACAAAGAGAAAGCTTTCATTTGTTGGCGCAAGCGCTACATCATTATTCTGGGGCATCACCTAGTAGTCTACCACCACCTCCTCGTCATGAACCTAACCCTAGGTGCGGATGAAACTTGACGATACATTTATTCACTAACTTTATTTTGCATTTCCTTAGTTAGCGGTTTACTTATATACCTCTTTTGGTTTCACGGTGGTCACCAACATGTCATAGTGCCGCGGGTGATGACGAGGCAAAGGCAAGACACGGCCGCATCGCCTCGGGCTGAAACGCCGCTTCCTCGGCTCCAACGCCACCACCTCGGGCCCAACACCGCCACCTCGGGCTCCAACCCCGCTACCCGGGCTCCAACGCCGCCTCCTCGGGTTCCAACCCCGCCACCGGGCTCCAACGCCGCCTCCTCGGGCTGAACGCCGCCTCCTCGGGCTCCAACACCGACACCGGCTGCCCCTTCGCCTCCATGTCGGGCTCCAACCCCCCCACCGGCCGCCCCATCGCCTCCACACGTGGCTCCAGCGCCAAAACCGGTGGACCCACCATTGAAGAAGAGGCCGGCCACACGATCAAATGTGTCGGCCGCCCCGCCGCCCAAAAAGAAAGCCTCTGAAAAGAAACAACCCGTCATTCCTAAGAAGCTGTCCTATGAGAAGACTGCTGCAGAAATAGATGCTTCGGTGAAGTCGATGTGGATAGTTTCTTCAAGAGACTTGAGGATGAAAGAGAATCCAAGCGAAACCCCGAGAAGCCCTACCTCTTACTAAAGCCGAACATCTACGGCAAAGGGTTGAGGCTCAATAAAAAAAAAGAGGCGTGCGGCTCGGAAAGAATCATCATCTTTATCCGACTATGATCGCACTCTAACCAAATCCCTAGAAGAAGAGAAGAAGAAAGAGAAAAGAGCACGCAAGGGTGTAGCACGGCTCGGGGAACAATCAAAGCAATCGGTGCCCCCCGTTAGTCATTGGGAATGAATATGGTTCAAACATCGACGTGCTAGACCAGCCAGATACCTCCGTGTTTAAACTATGAGGATCTTGAAATTTTTTTTTGCGGACACCGGTCTTACCTTATCCCAAATGATAGCTGGGGCAAAGCAATTGAAAGTGCAAAAGAAATTGATCATTAGCGTAAGACATATGAATATGGCAATAGTCTATTCAACCCCCGCGGCCCTCAAGAAACTTGGCACGCAGATGTACTTGCTAAAACCGGTGGTACCATGCGGCGTGGGCGTAAGAGCGAGATGACTATATCTGCGTTCGAATTAGAAACCATCATTACTTCCGTGGTGATGATATTATTTATGTTCAATTTAATGAGCTACACCAGCTATGCCATATGGACGCTACGGACAAAGCTCTAATCTACCTTTCATACGTAAGTGATTTTTTCTTTTAATAATGTCATCAGAACTTATCATGTATATGTATAACTAATTACGTAAAACCGGCTATACATATGCGTAAAACATGATGAGGGACCTCGAGCTAGAAATGACAAGGAGATTGGATTTGTAGATCCTTATGTTGTATTCAAAGACCCCAAGACTCCGTATGCTTTATGGAGAGTTCAAACGGAGAGAAATCTACGGAGTTACTTGATCAATCAAAAGGATAAAAGATATATACTCTTTCCCTATAACTTTAAGTAAGTATCATTATCGTGTGTACATTCTATTAAACCAATTAATCGATCGGTATGAAGATATATAATTATTTTGCCTACACACAAATGCAGCTATCATTGGATACTAATTGTGATTGATCTACGGCAATGTCATTTGCAAATCTATGACTCGTTGAGAAAATCACCGGAAGATTACCAAGAAGTGATAGATATTATCCAAGGGTAACTTCGATCTCTAAATATTAATTTCAGCTCTTTAACTCGGTAATAGATAATTAATAATGATCGTTTTATTGCTAGGGTTTGGGCTGGCTTCGTGCAAAGAACACCGCCCGTGATTTGAAAGCGCCACTTTCAAAGCCTATCCTACTTCAAGTGGATTCTGCGCCCGACCACCAGGGCGTAAATTTGTGTGGCTACTATGTCTCCGCGAATTTTCGACGGTCTATGAAAAAAAGAACAAATCTTGAGCACGCAAAAGTATATAACATGTATATATAATAAGTTCATTTCATTTATTTGTTGCTAGTTAATAAATCTTATTCATACCTCTAACTTTTTTCTTTAATGTCTACTGCAGGAGACGTGGTTGAGGCGTAAGGTGTTGGATGAAGTCCGCCTAAAAGGAATTCGAGGGAGACAATCGCAGGGGTTTCTTAACGACCAAGTCCCGAATCCCGTCGGCGAGTACTACTTCAACCCCGACGAGCCAATGAAACCAAACCAAGATGATCATTTGTACGACGCTTGAGTGGCGGAGAACAATTAAGTTGTAAATACTTTATCCGTGATGGATATGTGTAAATATTATATTATAGACCTATAGACATGTATAATATATAAATAGTGTTATATAGTATATTTATATGTAATGTGTCAATTATATAAATTATAGGTGCTTGGCGTCTACATAAACAAGCGGCCGAACAATACGCATTCGAAAAAATAGTAATAATATAATTGTAAAGCAGAAATGGAAAACCAAAAAAGAAAAGAAAAGGAAAAAGAAAAGGAAAAAGGAAAAAATCTTTAGTCCGGTTGGTAACACCAACCGACTAAAAGCGGGCAGGTGGCGCACCGCAGCACACCCTTTAGTCGGGTGGACCTTTAGTCCCGGGCCGTGGAACCGGGACTAAAGGTGGGACATTTAGTCCCGAAACCTTAGTCCCGGCTCTATAACCGGGACTAAAGGCCCTTACGGCCCGGGACTACAGCCCATTCCTATAGTAGTGCGAGCGGCACGCGGCCAGTTCAAACTAATAGTATGAGATCAATGCTGAAGTTGTCGGATCACGAACAGTTGGAACTGAAGTTGTCGTCGCACGCTGAAGTTGTGGGAGTGAAAAAAACTTGGCGGTCGATGCAGTGCCGTGGGCAACGTGCGGGCGACGACGTGCGTGGGTCACGATTTATTGTTTCCTTTTGATTGTGCATGATGATCACGCGGCGAAGCCGGATGGGCGACAAAGCGGGAAATTGTTTTCCGGCTGGCGGATCCGGGATCGGGCGGGGAACATTTGCCGGGGGCTCCGTGCGGGCACGACGTAGTTGTATATGCAAGTAGATAGAGATAGAACGTCGTCTAATCGAGGACCAAAATGAAAGATTCTGAAAACTATATAAAGAGCCCTCATTTTTTTTTTTTGAAGCAATACGGCTGACTTTATTCACGCAAGATAGAAATATCGTTTACAATGCAATCAAAAATAAAATTAGGGGGCTCATCATTCCAAAGACAATTTTGCTTTGTAGGCACACCTGCACGTAGAAACAGAACACAGCCGCTAATCAGCTACGCCCTGAGACCCAGAGTGGTCATGGCTGTTTTGTGGCTGCTGCTGCTGTTCGTCGCCAGCACAGTCCTGGTTCTTCGTACATGGAGAACTCGAAGCATCAACAAGCCAGGGCCAACGTACCATCCGGGGCTAGAGCCATACCCGCTGATCGGGCACCTGCCACAGTTCTTGGCTAACCGGCATCGCGTGCTGGATTGGCTGGCCGAGGCGCTGGAGCGCCAGACCACGAGCACATTCGTGCTGTGCCTTCCGGGTGGCGTGCGGTGCGCGATCACCGCGAACCCGACGAACGTAGAGCATGTCCTGCGCAGCAGCTTCGACCGCTACCCCAAGGGGCCCCGGTTGACGACGGTGCTGCACGACTTCCTCGGCCGGGGCATCTTCAACGCCGACGGAGAGGCCTGGCGCGCGCAGCGGAAGATCGCCAGCCACGAGCTCAACACGCACTCGCTTCGCGCCTTCATGGCACGCTGCGTGCACGCCGAGCTGCACGGCCGCCTCCTCCCTCTACTGCGACGCACCGCGGCGTCCGGCGCCCCCCTCGACCTCCAGGACGCGCTCGAGCGGTTTGCGTTCGATAATATCTGCTGTGTCGCCTTCGACCACGACCCGCGCCTGCTCGCGGACGATGGCGACGATGCGGCGAACAGCACCTTCGCCGACGCGTTCCGTGACGCCGCGAATCTCGGCGCGGGCCGGTTCCAGTACGCGGTTCCGGGGTTTTGGAGGATCAAGAAAGCGCTGAATGTGGGTTCCGAGAAGCGACTGCGGGAGTCCATCGCGACAGTGCACGACTTCGCCGATCGCATAATCCAGTCGCGTCGGCAGGAGATGCTAACTGCTGGTTTTAACAAGCACGACCTTCTGTCGCGGTTCATGGCGAGCCAGGACGAGGCCTACTCCGAGTCCAAGGTGCCCCTCCGCGACGTGGTGATCAGTTTCCTACTCGCGGGGCGCGAGTCCACGTCCTCGGTGCTCACCTGGTTCTTCTGGCTGCTGTCCTCGCGGCCGGACGTGCAGCGCCGTATCCGCGACGTGGTCGCTGCTGTGCGCGCCCAGCGGGCACAGGGCGATGTCGATAGCGCCGTCGGGTTCGACCTGGACGAGCTCCGCGCGATCACGGAATCGATGCGGCTGTATCCACCAGTGCCGGTGAACTTGCTGCTGGCAGAGACGGACGACGTCATGCCCGACGGCACGGCCGTGCGGGCAGGGTGGTTCGTGTCTTACAGTTCGTATGGGATGGGGCGGATGGAGTCGGTCTGGGGCGGCGACGCGCGGGAGTGCCGGAGCGGTGGCTGAACCCTGCTGACGGGACGTTCCGGCCGGACAGCCCGTTCCGGTTCGTGGCGTTCCACGCGGGGCCCAGGCTGTGCCTGGGCAAGGAAATGTCGTACATCCAGATGAAGTCCATTGTGGCGTGCGTGCTGGAGGAGCTCGACGTGGCGGTGGACGGCGCATACCGGCCCCGGCAGGTCGCGTCGCTAACGCTGAGGATGGCGGACGGGCTCCCCGTGACCGTGAAGCCGAGACGGGACTGACGAGCTGATGTTGCGAACTTACAAGCTACAGTATGGCAACTACATCAGCTCCTACACCAGGCAGTGTTGACAGTTCTTTATCGTCCCGTGTTGTTTCGGAATCTCCATCATGCTGCCCACGCTTCCAAGTAAAATAAAAGGCTTTTATCTTCTGAAAAAACTGGCTTATATATATGCACACGTTCCTCCTATCTTGCTCCCTTGTATAGTTGAATAAGGGTTTAGAGGTGGTCTTGTAACTTGTACACTCATGTTTGTGACCTCAAATGGACTCCTGTCTGTTCTGTGATTTGGTGTCTCTCTCGGTTGCTATGCATAAATCTTTTTCTCTTCTCTCTTGGAACGTCTGTGGCCTCGGCCAGGAGAAAAATTGTAATGCTGTCCTATCCGAAATTATCAGCCGTAAGACAGCGTCATCCTTGAGCTGCAGGAAACTAAACTCAGCTCTCTACAAAACTTCACTCCTTCCTTCCATCGCTGGCTACATCGCGCTTCATGTCAATGATCATTGCTAGGGATCCATCCACGTTCAGCTTATGCTCATTGACTCAGAATCGTTACTCCGTCTCTGCTACTCTCTCACTCCTAGCAAGACAGGAGATCTTCACTTGCATGACACCCTCTGTTCACTCTGATAAGTGAGCGTTTCTGTCCGAGCTGACTCATTTAGCACCGGCTGACGATCACCCGTCACCCGTGGATCATCTCTGGGGGTTTCTCATTTCTAGTTTCTTGGTTCAACACCGCCACCTTTCATAGTCTAGTGCTGATAGAAATTTCTCTGCTTGGGCGTTAGTTCACCTTGTCGAATCGTCGGGAATGCCCAACGCTGGTGCAGTGGTGCGTCTTGACCGCATCATTGAACATTATGCTACCAATCTACCAAAATAGAGCATTTTCTTCGAAGTTCTTCCCAGACCCACCACTGTCTACTCTGCAGCTCACACAGCGTGAGTCTCCAACACGCGCTCGAGCGAGTTCAGATTTTTGTCATACGGAGCATATGGTAGGAACCTCTGACGCTGGCAAGAGCGCTTTTTGGTGTGACATGGAGCAATGGATTCGACTTGTAGTAGGCTGGGGCAGTTGTCCAGCCTGTGTGTTGATCTCACGATGTTAAAAAAATTGATGGATTAATTAGATATATGCCACTATAAATTCGTTGGTTTTGAAGCACGCTAGATAGATTCTACCACAACAGAAACTCGGGCTTGGAACTTATGAAACTCGGGCCAGTGCCATTAATAGTTATGCTGAACTTTGAAATACGCAATTATCTACGTCTAAAGAGTATCTAGACTCACTTTGACGCGTAAAAAAGAGGCTCATGTATTTTTTTAATTACACAATACAGACACAAATGCTCACAACACATGCATACTTACCTTTATGCATGAACATACGCATGTAAATTCCACCCAACAAAAACTTCGTCTAATACTGAAAGCATAACACCATTAAATTCTACAATAAATCTAGAAAAATATAAACGCTTGTAATAAGTCAAAGATTTGAACCCAGATAGATAGATTCTACCACAAGGAACCTAATCAATCGAGTTAGGCTCAATTTCCATGCTCATATATTTCCTATAGATCAAAATACCCTACTATTTGTGTTAAATTTGGTGGAATAAGCCGATTGATAAAATAAGACGGTTGGTTTGGTATAAGAGAAAAATATTGTTTGAATGGCTGATAAACCCGACTGATAAGACAAACGAACAGAATCTCTTCATTCACTCATTGATGCACGGAGCCCACACGTCATTTCTCCCTTCCAATTGGACGCCCACATGCTAGTGAGTGCGAATGAGTGAGAGTAGGGGAATATTTTGTTCCATACAAAACTCTAACATCTACACGTGGGTGTACGGAGCTCTCATATGTACTCCTTCCATCTTAGAAAGATCATTTTTTTCTGTGTCACAAGTTTATCTTAATTTATAAAAAATATGTGTAATATTTGTATTTCCAAATAAATTTATTAAAAAACTAGATTCAAAGATTTTTTAAATGATACTAATCATGTACCATAAATATTAATATATATGTATGTATTTGGTCAAAATTGATTATCAGAAAACAAAAATGACAATCTTTTTAGGATGGAGAAAGTAGATATCTCTCAGACATAGATAGTGATAGATTTTAGCTTTTGTCAAAATTGTAATAGCACCGGAAGTTTCACAAGATGTAATGGTGTTTAAAAAACAGTACTCCCTTCATCTTAAACTGTAAGTTATTCTAATTTTTTGAAGAGTCAAAGTATGTCAAGTTTAACTAAATTTATATAACAAAATAATAATATTTATGATACTAAATAAGTATAACTAGATTCTTTATTCTTTATTAATTATATTTTATAGTATATCTATTTGATGTCATAAATCTATATAATTTTTTATAATTTTGATCAAATTTAAGATATTTTAACTCTACAAGAAAGTTAGAATAACTTTAATTTAAAATGGAGCAAGTCATATCATAATGACAAAATTCAAACCGGTCTCACCGGTTTCGTGTGCCTCCTAAGAAGCAGGGGCAAAGCGCAAAAGAGAAAAGAAACGAGCCAAAAACTCTAGTAAAACCCTAGCCCACCGGCCACCGGAGAGAGTGCCGACTGCCGAGAGCCAGAAGGCGGCTGGTCGGAGAAGGCGAGGTCCTAGCAGCCTAGCCACCGCGCCGCTGAAGATGTTCTCTCCGGCAATCAGGAGGCCCCACCTCCTCAAACGCAGGGACAGGGAGGAGGAATCCCCTTCACCTCCTCCTGCCGCTCCCGCCCATTCCCCGTCGCCTCGCGGATTCGCCGTGCCCGACCGCCCCGCCACCGGCACTCCAGCCCCATGGAACTCCTCCTCCCTCCTCGCTAGGTATCCGTTTCTTCTCAGCTGATTTGTTTTTGCCATATGGCTGTATCCAATTGAGGGTCCCTTTCGCGAGTGCTGCGCGGGCACATCTGCTTTGGTCATTTTGGATTTCCACTAGTGTACACATCTGCTTTGGTCATTTTGGATTTCCACTAGTGTAGCACGTTTAGCTTAGGCGTAGGAGCTCTGATCGTTCTATTTGATGCTAATTTCCAGGATTTCGACGTCGAAGCGAACTGACAGGACTGGTGATTCGGACCAGATCCAACCAGTGCACGTAGCAGAGTTTCCCCAAGCTGTTCGGAATGCCCAAGCCAGCCTGCTACGGAAGAACTTCTCTGGTAACTGTTTCCGCTCACTGCGTGTGTGCTACTTTACCTATTAATAGTTTGCTTGTACTGAGCCATACATACCTCTTGCACAACTCTTGTAGGCAAGAACATGCTTGCTGGTGGTATTGATAAAGAAACATCCCTTGCATGGATGATCTGCGGAAATGAGCTTTTTATATGGAGCTACTTAGCTTCTGTTGCAAAAGACTGTATTGTACTTGACATTCCATCTTCTCTTATCGGAGGCAATGATGTGAAACCCCTCCTCGGTATTCAGTGGACAGTTTGTATAATTAGATGGCAGAATAGTGGTGCATCAACAAGGAACAGCGGAGAGATGTTGCATAGAAAAAGTTCAACTGGCGTGATCCTCTGCAACAAAAGAACACAAGCTGTTGCTTATTGGCCTGATATATATGCTGAATTTAATAGGAGCCTAGTTCTTAGTTCATCAGGTTATGGTGAGGTGTCAGCATGTGATGCTGCATCTGATTGTTTGAGGTTTAATTCGCTTATTGCGGCTGCAGTTCCAGGATGTATTCATGAGTGCATTGCCATAGCTTCTGAGCCTGCTGGTGCTTTGTGGCTGTTCCAGTGTTCACCGGAAGGAATTCGTCCAAGAAAAGTTCATGCAGATACATTAGGAGATAGTGGTGCCGATCATTCTCAGAAAAGTAATGGTGGAAGGTCCTTGGTTTGGTTACCAAGTAATGTCTCATCTGAGGGTTCTGACCGGAAGTTCTTTTTATTGACAAACAATGAGGTGCAATGCTGGAGTATCTCACTCTTGGATGATGTCAATGTAAAAAAATTAGGGTCTCACGGAATTGTTGGTACTGATGGAGATGTGGGCATTAAGAAAGATATAGCTGGGCAGAAAAATATATGGCTTTTGGACATGCAGATAGATGAGCATGGGAAAGAATTTAGCATTCTTGTTGCTACATTATGCAAAGATAGGGTTAGTGGGTCAAACTACACTCAATATTCTCTTCTGACAATGCTGTACAAACCTAACCAGAAGTTTTCATCAGAAGATAATGTAGCTAAAGTTGAAAGGTTTTTGGAGAAAAAAGCTCCCTCTCAGGTGATTATTCCTAAGGCTAGGGTAGAGGATGATGAATTCTTGTTCTCCATGAGGCTAAAAACTGGCGGTAAGCCTTCTGGTTCTGTTATCATCCTGTCAGGTGATGGAACAGCAACAGTGGCCATGTATTGGAGAGGTTCCACCCGACTATATCAGTTTGATCTTCCTTGGGATGCTGGAAAGGTCCTAGATGCTTCCATTATCCCATCAGCTGAGGACAGAGATGAAGGTGCTTGGGTTGTTCTAACAGAAAAGGCAGGAGTCTGGGCGATTCCTGAAAAGGCTGTATTAGTTGGTGGGGTTGAACCGCCAGAACGCAGCTTGTCACGAAAGGGTAGTTGTAATGAAACAGTTGCTGAGGAGAAAAGAAGAAGTCAGGTCTTCAGTGCTAGTGTTGTTCCCAGGAGAGCTAGCTCTGAGGCTTGGAGTGCTGGAGAGAGGCAAAGGCCTGCATTAGCTGGCATAGCTCAGCAGTCTGTGGTCGATGAAGAGTCTGAAATGCTACTGAACCGGTTATTTCATGATTTTATAATCTCCGGTGCAGTTAATGAGGCACTTCAAAAGCTTAGAGCAGCAGGAGCATTTGAGAAAGAGGGTGAGATGAACATATTTGTTCGGATGAGCAAATCCATTGTAAACACATTAGCTAAACACTGGACAACTACCAGAGAAGCTGAGTTTCTTGCCTCAACAATTGTTTCATCCCTTGTTGAGAAGCAGCAAAAACACGAGAAATTCCTTCAGTTTCTTGTATTGTCAAAGTGCCATGAAGAACTCGCTTCAAAGCAAAGTATGGAATCACTCTTACCATCATTTTGGTTTATTATCTTCATTAAACAGTGTAATTTTGTTTGTTGGTTTAAGTATAGAAGCAAGATTCTAATGTAAATAACATAATTCAAAATACTTCTAATTGATCTTAGAAGTCGAGTACAATTGAGAGCTGTTCTTCCTTCCCATCTGCCATCCTTGTGAGCATTATTGTCAACAACTGATGAATTTTGTCATGTATTCTACCTAATAGGAGTGTTCTAACGAGCCTTTTGAGTCTTACTATTGTGCTGTGTTACATGGTCTTCATATATCTGATTATTAGTCATTTTTCATAAGATACCACAGTTTTGCTTTCCTGAACATAGTGATGAAATGATAATAGTATGTAATCCTTCTGTTCCAAATTATAAGACATTTAGGATTTTTCTAGATACAATTGTTTTTATTATGTATCTAGACATAGTGTGTATCTAAGTGCGTAACAAAAACTATGTATATCTAGAAAAGCCAAAATGTCTTGTAATTTGGAATGGTGGGAATAGGACTGTAGTGACAATATACATGGAAACTTGGTTCTGTTCTTTGAGTTTGATCGTTACTGAATTCTTTTAATATAGTTCTAGTTGACAAACGAAGCAATTTGATCCTTCTGTAGGAGCAGCAATGCTAACTGTCATGGAGCATGGTGAAAAGCTCTCTGGAATGGCGCACCTTAGGGAGTTACAAAATGCTCTTATCCAGCAACGCTCACGCACTCATTTATCACCTCAGTCTAAAACCCAAGGTACTGGGGCCCTTTGGAACCTTATTCAGTTGGTTGGTGAGAAAGCTCGAAGAAACATGGTTCTCTTAATGGATCGTGATAATGCTGAAGTGTTCTACAGTAGGGTTTCTGATATAGAGGATCTATTTTATTGTTTATCTCATGAGCTTCAATACATCATTAGTAGGGAAGAACACCCTTCTGTTCAGATGCAACGTGCACTTGAATTAGCAAATGCTTGTATCACCTTAGTTCAGGCAGCATCACATTACAGGAAGGATCATAAGGAATGGTATCCATCGCCTGAAGGACTGATAACATGGAACAGCCAACCTGTTGTACGGTCTGGAATCTGGAGTTTGGCATCCTTGATTATGGAGCTTTTGGGAGAATCAGGAGCTGCAGACATGTCAATGAAATCTAGTCTATGGTCTCAGCTGGAAGGACTCACAGATATTCTACTGGAGGCATATATAGGCCTTTTAACTGCCCAATTCGAACGTGGGCAGGAACATGGTGTGCTAGTCCAAGAATATTGTGAACGAAGAGATGAACTTCTCAGATCCCTCTACAACCTTGCTAAACAAATAGTGGAGGTCAAATACGAGGTTTGATTTAGCTAAACACTGTTATTTTCCTAAGAACCATCATTACTGCATTAAGATGTTTAACTTTTGCAATTGGTGCTATCCATTTATTTGCTTATTCAGTTGTCTCTCTCTCTCTCTCTCTCTCTCTCTCTCTCTGGATCTGGTTAGTACTTATCTGTCGTTCACTTGGATAATATTAATATTGTACTCCCTCTGTTCCAAATTATAAGTTGCTTCGACTTTTTTGTTACATCTATTTTGCTATGTATGTAGACATATATTATATCTAGATACATAGCAAAATGGATGTACCAAAAAAGTCAAAAAGCGATTTATAATTTGGAACAGAGGGAGTACTTATTTAATATGAGCATAGCTTATCTAAGTGATAATGCACTGTTGTACTGGAATAGCCTTGAAACTGTAACTTGATTCACATATCTGTAATAGTAAATCAGGCACCATTTTGGTATTCAGGTAGCCATCCTTTCATATTGGATCCATGGTATTGCATTTTGATGATTTAGGCTCAACTAGTTCCCCGATTGTCGATTGATTTCTAAAGTAGTCATTCAGTCTATTATTCAGTATCAATTTTTTTAGTCACAACAATTTCTGATGATAACATGATACAGTCATCTGCCATGAATGTAAGGTTGTTAGCCGTTACTCCCTCCAGTTTGCAAATACTTGATGTTTTGTACAAATCCGTGGTCCCCAAAACATAGCTTTGGCCACTCTTTTCTATTAGGATATAAATGAACATCCTAATAAATTTATGTTTTTAAGTACTTTCGAAGACAACCTTCAAGTTTCTAGACTAAATACCTTAAAAAGTTATTATTTGTATTAGTTTGAAAGTTTAACTCAAATCTTATACAAAACCTCAAGTATTTGCAAACCGGAGGAAATAGCTTGATATTTAGTTGAAAAAAAAAGGGAAAATGGCTTCTACTGGAATGATAAACAAGTGTGGCAAAGGTGTATTTGGATGATCTCCAATTTCACTTGCATGTTTGTGTGCTGGGTTGATGTGGCATCTTCCTCTTTGGCAGCTGTAGAATTCTTGAGCTTTCATACATAAGAACTAATATCTTTTCCTAATATATCAGGAGTCAAGAGATGGTATGGACAATCCAGATCTGAAAGAATCTATATTTAGAGAGGTTATTTCTCCTATTTTAGCAACAGCCAAACGACATGAAGGGTACCAAACACTGTGGCAGATTTGCTATGATCTAGATGATTCAGGTCTCCTCCGCAGCCTAATGGTATAAATCACAAGCATATCTGAAATTTGTTACCAATCCCTTATTCTACTGTAGGGTATAACATGTTAAATTTGGTTCAATATTTCAGTATCAAATGTATTGGTCATTCACTTTCTACTTCTACCCAGACATTGTTCTAACTTAAAATGTTCATCTTGTTGCAGCATGATAGTGTAGGGCCTCATGGGGGATTCAGTTTCTTTGTTTTTAAGGAGTTAGTCAACAGAGGAGACTACTCTAAGCTGTTAAGGCTAGGTGAAGAATTCCAGGAAGAGCTTGCAAGCTTTCTGAAAGAGCGGAGTGATCTGCTGTGGCTTCATGAGATATGCTTAAACCAGTTCTCATCTGCTTCTGAGACCCTTCATACCTATGCTATGCATGGTAGTCCTGATGGAGATGCTAGCTTCACAGCCAGCAGAAAGCCACTATCCTTTGTTGAAAGAAGACGGCTTCTTTATCTCTCTAAAATTGCTGCAACAGCAGGTAGGTGTTTCTGCCTACTTTCATGTTATACTCTGCACTGAAACAATTCATCAGGAACTTCTCATACTCTGCATACATTTATGGCATTACACAGAATAGAATTCCCTTAGATAACGAATAATGCTATTTTATCAGTTGCAAAATTTGTGTAAGGAATTCTGTGCGATTGTCTTGGTTATTAGTTATTTCTCATGCTTAGCAATGATAATTTGGAGTACGCCTATGCAAACCCCTTGTCTCATGTGGCCTCTTACTCAGAAATCAGAATCTTATTGTGTTTTCAAGAAACCTGCCTGATTCTACTGAAGTTTCTGCAGAATAAGAAATGTTTAGTTACTGAATGCTTAGAAGAAAACTTGAGAGTTTAGAGAAGTGAACAGACTTTCTCCCTCTTGATAATAGATTCCTGATATATTTTCCATCGACAAATAGGTAAGGATATTGGTTATGAAGTGAAGGTTGCAAGGATAGAAGCAGACATGCGGATTCTAAAACTGCAGGTGAATTGTCTTATGCATAACTTGTTTTTGTTACAGCTCTATCCTTTAGTCAAGTAGCTATGGTATCTGTTTCTAAATTTCATAGTAAATTGTTATTGCCTTGCATCCTGGGAACCTAGAATCTACTCAGCAATAGATCAACATCTGTTTCGTCTTATGACATAGATGCATGTTACTATGACTGTATCTAATTTAATTGGTTTCAGAATTCAAACTACCTAATTATGTGGTTTGAATGCAAGCTCTATCTTATGTACTTTGGGTATTCAAATCCAAGCTATACAAGAAAATGGAAAACCCTGCAGGCCAGATCACTTTTTTTCAGACCCTGACAAAAAAAAAAAAAAAAAAAAAAAACACACTGTAATCCCACTGGGTACCAGCACAACATTGTAGCTCCCTGTGAGACTGATACTTTGAGCCATTTTTGGTGGTTTTGGACTCGGGAGGCAATTAGATTGATTGAAATCTGTTGGATGTTTGAAAGAAAAAAATGAAAAGAGTATGAAAAGTGAATGGGATTGGACTAGGCAATTAGCATGTGCCTTGTATCAGCCTGGTGTTATTGATTCCTGAGGTCCTAACGTGGTGTGGGCTATTCCTCAAAACTCGCTTTTGAAATCATGGTATCATTGTCTTATTCTGAGTGGAGTAGGGATGGTCAGGAGACCAGATTAATAGTAGCCCTTTCTTTTCTGTACAGGAAGAAATTGTTCAGCATGATCCAGAATATGCACAAGTCAAATATACAAACACATTGCTTGGTCCATCAGAATTGATTGAGATGTGCTTGAGGAGAGACCGAGAGCTCTCCCTTAAAGCTTTTGAAGTATTTGCTTTGACAAGCTCATCGTTCCGAAGCTCCAACAGAGGCCTTCTAGAGGCATGCTGGATGAATGCAGCTGACCAGGATGATTGGGTAAAGCTTTCAGAGGCATCCACATTAGAAGGTTGGAGTGACGAATTCATCGAAGAATCTCTTCAAGCAACTGTCCTCTTCAAAGCTTCCAGGTTGTGTTACAGCCCAGATGCTGTGGTGTATGACGGCACCTTTGAGGATGTGCTGCCTGTGAAGAAAGAGGATGTACATCTGAGAGGTTTGGAGAGCAAATGCTTGTCAGTTGAAGAAGTGCTGATGCTGCACAAGGATTTTCCAGATGCTGGTAAATTGATGATGACTGCAGTGATTATGGGCAAGGAACTAACTTTTACAGCCACAGAACCTGTGGAGATGGACTCATAAATAATAGTTTTAGACTTCTATAATAGACTGTCACAACATCGCCGTCATTTCATTGTAATTGCCGTCGGATAGTTTCATCATCGTAAAAATCTTGTCCTGGCAACACGGGATATGTAGTTTTGGTTGTTTCTGCTCTGCGCAGTCACAGAAACATGATTCTGTAGCCCAAGATTTTAGCATGGGCTGACTTCTAAACAGGGTGCCTTTTCTTTTCTGGTTTTCTGGAGAGGAATACCTTCTGTGTTGATCAAATTATGTATGTCAGCATGAAAAGTTGTTCTGGAGAGAATTTTTTCCATTTTTACTTAACTTTGACTAACTAAAATGTTGGGCATTGTGGACGTGTGTGGTTTAGAGAGCATGCTGATAGTAAATCTAATCTCAACATAAAAGGGATAAAAGACAATATCTGATGATAGTGGACGGCCTACGCATTTTTTTAATCGGAATCCTCGATTCTTTGCAAGAGTTAAAATCATATGACATATGGTCTCTAATCTGATGAATTAGTGAACCGATTGTGTTTCTGTCCCTCTCTTCTCTGTTGAAGATAGAGCCAATGCTAGGGGTGCGGTAGAATACTGAAGGAACCAGCTTATTGGGTTTATCACGGGCTCTAAAAATTTAGCCCAACTAGGGAGCCAACAGGCCAACATCGGCACACGGGCTGCACTGCAGAAGCTTTTGCCTTCCCCGCGTCCGGCTACTACTGTCGAGGCGTCGTCGACCGACCCAACTTCACTCCTCCGTTCTCTCAGATCCCGAACTACCAAACCCCCGTTCTCGCAGGCGGAGGAAGGCCGGGGGAGGAGAAGAGAGAGATCACGATCGCTATTCCGTGACGGCAGCGGGCGGGATGGCGGCGGCGCTTGCTCCGGGGGTGTCCCGGAAGTTGAAGAAGGTGCTGGAGACGCGGACGGATAACCCGGATCTGCTGGCTTCGCTGGGCGCGCTCTCCACCTTCTACGTCCAGAACACCCCGCAGGCGCGCCGCAACCTCAAGTCGTCCATTGAGCAGCGCGCTCTCGCCATCAACCGCCACTTCCTCGACGCCTCGCTCCCCGCCCACAAGGTGCGGTGTTGTCACCTGCCCCTCCTTACGCAGCCGCTGTGCGCTGTTTGGTGATTGCTTTGCTCTGGTCTGCTGTTTCTGCTTGCAGGCGCTGGATCGTGTCGAGGGGGAGGTGCACGCGCTGAACGACTCCTGGAAGAAGTGAGTTGCTTTGTTCATTGCCCTAGTGCTGTTCTCTGCTGTCTGCTCTGCTTACTCGGAAATGCATCATGGAATATTATCACTACATAAGGCCAAATTGTTACAAGTTACAATCTGCAGCACAAGCTGGATTTTGGATGAAGCATTAGTGATGTATTTAGAACCAGTAACTAATAATCAGTATCTTATAGTGAGTGTTAACAAAAGCAATAAAGAGGTACTCGGGGTGTGCTATAGTTGCAACGTGCTAACGTGAAATGTTACACTTCCTCAAATGCTACCTAGAAATTCTGTTTCTCCAACAGAATTTTTTTTCTTGCTGAATACATTTTTATCTATAGGCTTGAGCTTTCGTGATATAGTTTCTTGTACTACCCAAGTTGGGTCCCTTAATTCTCCTTTCAATCTCAAGGTCTGTTTCCCTGCTACTCATTTAGATTATTTTTATTTATGTTAGGATCGAGGAAGCGTTGAGAAGTTGCAGTGCAAGTACTGGGGACATCATTAGTACAACAGAGAGGTTGCAACAAGAACTTGAAGTTATCACTCAGCGGCAAGAAATTGTGTCATGCTTCTTGCGGGATTACCAACTTTCAAATGAAGAGGTCCATTTTCTATCCAAGAAAAACTATTGCATTAAGTGATATTTGTTTGCTGTGTTAATGCTGCGTTGTCTTAAGGCGGATGCCATGTCCATGATTTTTATATGTTGCTCTTTTGTTAATGGTTAAAAGATTAATGCACTTCGGGAAGAAGAGATAGATGATAAATTCTTCAAAGCATTGCTGCATGTCCAAGAAATACACTCAAACTGCAAGGTCTTGCTGCGGACACACCACCAGGTACCAATGCTTTGTCCTCGAAGTTTGGTCGTCTTGAGCCTTTGATGTCTCTGTAGATAATAAGGTAGTCATGTTCATGAAACCCTAAAGAGAAAAACAAGTATTGTGCATTTTAAAGGAAAAACATGACAGGAAATCATAATTGTGAAATTCAATCTTGGATTTTCTTTTTCTCCCAAAATGCTAGCCAAGTATGGATTATTGGATTATACTAAAAAATGATTTGACATTGTGATCTTTTCAAATTTCCAGTAGTTAGTTTCCTTATCAAACGACATTAGATGTTTATATAATTTTTTAAATATTTCTAGCGTGCTGGCTTGGAGCTTATGGATATGATGTCTGTGTACCAAGAAGGGGCTTATGAAAGATTATGCAGGTATTTCCCTTTATATCACTTGACTTTTTCAGTGGAAGAACATTGTGAATCACTGACTAGCATTGTACTTGTATTTTTATTAAGATTGCATTCTGTTTTATTCTGATTAATATTGCATTCTACTCCCTCCATTCCAAATTGTAAGTTGTTTTGGCTTTTCTAGGTACATAGCTTTTATGTCAAAAGCTATGTACCTAGAAAAGCCAAAACGACATAATTTGGAACAAAGGGTGTACTACTTATTATATCATCAGGTGGGGTATTAATATGCAACCGTGCAACTCATTTATTCCATTGTTTTATCAGGTGGGTTCAAGCTGAATGTAAAAAATTAGGTGATACTGACAATCCTGAAGTAAGCGAGCTTTTGAAAATGGCTGTTCGCTGCCTGAAGGAAAGACCTGTTCTGTTCAAGTATTGTGCAGAGGAGGTAATCTATACCTTTTATATAGCAAAGTTACCACTACCTCAAATGATATCTCATGGTGGCTATCTTCACTCACAGGTTGCCAACATGAGGCACCATGCCTTATTCAGGCGATTTATAAGTGCTCTTACTCGAGGTGGACCTGGAGGGCTCCCAAGACCAATAGAAGTGCATGCTCATGATCCTCTTCGCTATGTAGGCGAAATGCTGGGTTGGCTACATCAGGTTTTCCTCTTACTCTACCCTTACTACTAGACATAGGAAGCAATATGTAATCATGCACCTCTACCTTCAGATATCGTGTACCTGAATGTTCAATCTTTAACTTCTGAAGGCCCTGGCATCTGAAAGAGAGCTTATAGTCGTCTTGCTTGATCCTGATGCAATGACTGACAGCGGTCCAACTTCTCGACGTCAGTCTCGTAAAGATGGTGATTCCTCCAGAGGAGAACCTGATGTAACTTTTGTGCTTGATAGAATATTTGAAGGAGCATGTCGGCCATTTAAAGTTCGAGTTGAGCAAGTTTTGCAGTCACAGCCAAGCCTGATAGTTTCTTTCAAACTTAGCAATACCTTGGAATTCTATGGTTATACGGTGAGTGTGGAATAGTACCTTTTGGAGGTACTCTCTCCATTTTCTTTTTTTATAAGGCATGGCTTGACATGACACGGTCCCCCAAATTACACTTTGACCATCTGTTTATTTTATATTATTTATACTTATAAACAAATCTAACCATATCAAGTTTGTGTTATAATAATTAAAAATTGTTAGTCAAATTACTGGTCAAAGATTTTGAAGTTTGAATTTTGATATGTGTGCGCGCCTTATAAAAGAGAATGGAGGTAGTAAGTAAATACAAAGGTGTTTCCGTTCACAAATAATTTCCTTCTCTTTTAGATATCAGAACTGTTGGGTGAAGACACTGCACTGTGCAATACAATATGGTCACTTCGAGATGCAGCTCAGCAGACATTCTTCAATATCCTTAAGAGTCGGGAGAGAAGTTATTGCGATATCCCCCACTAGTTGCAGTTGATCTCTCTCCCTCACCAGCTGTAAGAGAAGGAATTTCTTTGCTGCTTGAGCTCATAGATACCTACAATAGCATGATGGTTCCTGCCTCTGGAAAAAGACCAAACTTTGACCCTGTTATTTCTGCATTACTGGATCCTATAATTCAGGTGAGCTTTCTGTTAGCTGTCAGGTGTGCCTTATGAATATAATGTCATGCTAATATCTGATGAGTATTGTTATTATATATAACATTGGTATTCTATTACTAATTGTACCAATGGTATGATTTTACAGACTTACAGAATTATTGTCAACAGTAGCGTTAATAGCTATGTATCCCTCCCTGTGCTCATTATCCTTTGAATTCAAGCAATTTTCACTCTTCAGTTGGTTAATGCCATCATTTTTTTTGTGGCTTACCCTCATGCATCGATTTGGTAGCGATACCGATATCCTCTAGAAATAAAAAGAAACTCAATTTGATGATTCCAAACAACATATGCATAGTTCACAGTCAAAGAAAGGAGTCGAGTGGAGAAGACTAGGACTTGAAGGGGGTGCTTCTAATACTGGACAGATTTGAATTTTTTAAGTTGCTGTTTGGTCAGATGAGCAAATTGGACAGCTATGCCTGATAGGCTGCTAGGACCACCATGATAGTCGAAGTCATTATGGTTTATAATTTGATACTGTCTTAAAAAAAAAAAGAAATTGCAATAGCATTATATGAACTATTTCTAGCCTCTCCTGATATATGTGAAAGGCGAAAGAATAGTTTTGCTTTGTGCTCACCATGCAGCTGTGTAGCACCAAGCCCACTTGTAGCAGTAGATGCATTACTTCACTACAGTGATACACTTACTGCACTTTTAGATTATTGTATCATACATACCAAGTAGCCAAATGGTATGATATGTGCTACTGCTACAAAATGGTATACTCTATACTGAGTGATAGCTAGCAATTTCTATTGTAAAATCCTTCATTTTATTAGCATTTACTGTTACAGTGAAATAACTCTTTGCTACCTGCAGCTGAACTCATGTGGTACTTATACTGATATTCCTAACTTTTCAGATGTGTGAGCAAGCTGCAGAGGCACAGAAGTCAAAAGGTTCACTTGCCCGGCGTGGTAGAACAAGTTCTGATCCTAGTGGAAATAGCAGGGATTCGATATCAGTTGATGCTATTCTGTCTAAGAATTTATCTACATCAGTTCTGGTTAGTAGCAGCACTTTCAATATTTACCGTGTACTCCCTTCATTCCAAATTATAGTTCGTTTGATTTTTTTTTACCCAAAGTTTGACCATTTGTCTTATTCAAAAATTTGTAAAAAAATAGTCAAATTTAAATTATTCTTGAAGAACTTCTATTAATAAAGTAAGCCACAACAAAAAATGTGATATTTTGCATAATTTTTTTGAATAAGACGAGTGGTCAAACTTAGGGTTGGAAAAGTCAAACGAACTATAATTAAAAACGGAGTTAGCTTATAGGTTTACTACATCATATTAGGAAATATGTATGTGGCCACTTTACTGAGGGGGTATGTCTTGTGTATACTGGGGTTCACTTAGGCTAACAAAATATGGACATTGTGTAGCAACCGTTGAAGAGTTTCTTCTGACTGCAATACTGAAATCAGCATACTAGCATCCTTTTTCCTCATAGTCCATTTCTCATTCTATTGCAACTGGCTATCACATGGTCTAATAAAACATAGATGATGTGCAAGCTAAAGTCTTAGAAGCCTTTACAGTTGCAATACCAAAATTCAGACACTTTTCTAGTTTATTTCTTATTCTATTTCCAATGTTATTAGATGTAGGAAACAGTCATGATTGTTCAATTGATAAATTGTAAACATGTCATTCTTCCATTCCTTAATAGCCCTTTATGAGGAAACTGCACATGTTCTGAATTTCATGATTTGTTTTATGGCTTCGTATTGATTTCTTCTGATTGCTTCTTTCCATTAGAATATAATTATTTATGTTGCACTAAACAAAATCATCGCCATATGGAAATTGTGTGATTTTGGTTTCCTAATCAAATTGGGCATTTGGTTTTCACCCAAGAAAGTTATAGTTAACCACTTGGGTTTATTCATGTAACATGCAGAGCGCTGAATCTTCATCCAAAGTCTACCTCATCAACTGCTTGTCAGCTATTCAGGAGCCATTGAAGGGACATGAGGTTGCTACAAGCTATGTAAACAACCTTTGCTCTATGATTGAAGCACATATTCGTGCCCTTGTCGATAAAGAAGTTGACAGCATTCTTAAGAAATGTGGACTGTCAAATAAGATGCCATACATAAAGGAGTATGGTAGCAAGGCTGATGGAAGGCCTCTGGCAGATATTATCGAGACATCGCCACAAATGCTTCTGGAATGCTTGAAGGCATTCTATGGCATTGTGACTGGAACAGAAGGTTCCTTGCCTGAATTTGAGCAACTGCAGGTTCCAAGGTTGCGTTCAGATGCCTGCTATGGTTTGGCAAGAGCTCTAGCAGAATCTTATGAGCTCATTTACAACGCAGTGATGGATCCAAAGAACAGTTATCCTGACCCAAGGTCGTTGGTTAAACACTCTCCTGAACAGATAAGAACTATACTGGAAATCTGAGGTCTTTGCGCCATGGCTTTTGGTACCATGTTAAGTAGAGGCATTTCGTGCATGAAACAATGTGATGTAAATTTCCAACTACAAGCTGTGGGCTCAATACTGAAATATTGAAGTGGTGACTCTTTTTTCTGAACTCATGCATCTGTATCGTAGTGTCTCACTGTTTGTTTACTACAGTGCTGTAAATTTTGAGTTACAGCTTGGCCTATTAATATGATACCAGTGGTACACATTGAATCATGTCAAAATAGCTTTGGTATAAAATGCCACTTCTTCAGTTCAGCAAAACATCAAAGTTCAATCATAATTCTCGATCATTTGCAGTACCGATGCCTGCAGCAGATTCTGCTTCAGCTCTCTTTGTATTGATTTTGTGTTGGCTTATATTTTATAGCGCTCTGATTCTGCTCAGCTGCAATGGTTGACTACACCTGAGGAGCGCACGCTGAAGTTTGGCAGGTTTGGAACCTGGAAACAGTTGTTGGCAGTCAAGAATTCAAGATCCAAGGCTGCCTAGGTCGAACAAAAAACAATAATCTGTCTGGGACATGCTACCTGTATTTGAAATATGTAAGTATCTGGTCGGTATCCTTAATTTTCTCAGTTCATATGGGCATGTAATGTACAATTTAAGTTAAATTGTTTGCTGGAGCCCTAAATCCTTTATCTATACTTTTTCTCAGTTCATATGGGCATGTAATGTACAATTTAAGTTAAATTGTTTGCTGGAGCCCTAAATCCTTTATCTATACTTAATGTTAAATACTTAATGTTAAAGTACAGAAATTTCTTTGACCGTCGTCCCTCGCTCCCACATCTTTTCTTTTAACCCAACTCAGTTTTTGTCCCTTACTCGACCTTTCTTTTCTTTTATTTTCCCCTTTTTTTTTTTTGGTCCCTTACTCTTGTTTTTATATGGATAGCAAACGTAGCCCTACACTAGGAGTCTGAGGACTTTGGCTTAATGGAGTTAGGTCGTATCATATTTCAACACAATGTCAGGTCGTAGTTTGGAAGTTACAAAACCTTCACAGACGCTGGCTGCATCATTCTTGTCGTGGCCAAGCCTGAGCTCATGCACATCAGAACCTGAGAAAGCTTGGCACGCATGATAGTGAGAAGGGGATTAGGGAGGATTTTCTTAGCAGCTAGTATTAACTTATTTTAGTTGATCAAGCGTGAACTACGTCAACCCACTGCTTACTTACCTAACTCACCAGTCACCTCGTAATCTAAGCTGCCGCATGGACTTTTGAACCTGGGCCCTGGGCACACTGCTCGTTTCCTTTTTGCAGCAATAAAAGATTGTCCAATTGCTGCGGGTTTTTCTCGTCCATTTGGCCTGATCGTGGGGCTGTCTGCCGGTCGGTCTCCCTTCCGTGCGTTGGCGGGCGGAATGACAAGTGGGGAGGCGGGCAACGTGTGGAGATGGTGGAACGGAACTGGAACGGGCGGCGTGCCGGCGTCGTGGTCGAGGTCGCCGGTCCACGCAGGCGGGATGATGTGTGAACTTGCCTAAGCCATGAGCGCGACGGGAGAGCCCATCTTTACGGGACCGTGTGGGAACGGGCGCCCGGGCACATCACGACAGCCCCCCCGCGTTCCTCCGAAGTGACACGAGTGACCCCAACAGCAAGGAGACGCCAAGAAGATGGAGGGCGGATGGATGCCCATGGTCGATGTAGGAATGCAACTGATGTGTACAGTACGTACTACATGCGGCGGGGGGGCCAGCGATGTGCTGCGTGTACATGCAGTACATTATGGGGCAATAGGGATCTAGGAGGTGTAGGTTGGTCGTCGGTCCGAATGGCCCCGGCTTTAATGCGGAATTCTGCGCCAGCCATGGAATGGAACGCAAAAAACAAACACGAGCCGCGGCGGCAAGCGCACCGCACCTGTCCAACCGCGCCTCAGCCAAACCAAACCCATCGCCGCCTTCTTCTCCTCGCCCACTACGCCGCCGCGCGGCGGCAGCCTGCCGGTCTTTGACTAAGGAGAGATGAGGCGAGTCGCTCGGTGGCCAGCGAAGTGAGTTTCCGAGGGGCGAGAGAGGTCGACGATGCGGGGCTCAGCGGCGGCGGCACTGCTGCTCCTGCCGTGGACGCTGCTGCTGCTGCATGCGGCAGCCGCGGGCAACGGAGCTGCGTGCGGAGCTGCGGGGCCTTGACGGTGCAGTACCCGTTCGGCTTCTCCCCCGGCTGCGAGATACCGCTCGGGTGCGACGGCCAGGGGAACGGCACCGCGTGGCTCGGCGGCGCGCGCGACCTGGGCCTGCTCGTGTCCAACGTCACGGCGCGCGCGCTCTTCCTCACCCTGCGCCCAAACTGCTCCCGCGGACTCGACGCCTCCACCCAGGCGCTCTTCTCGAGGAGCTACGCGCCGGCCTCGCAGAACGTGCTCGTCGTGAGCTCATGCCGCAGGCTCGCCTCCCGGGCTACCGCCGACATTAGCAACTGCACCGTCAAGCCCAGCTCTTACCTCGACAGCTCGTCCCAGTGCGACCGCGCCGCCACGGACTCCATCCGCTGCGTCGTGCCGGCGGCAAAGCCGGCCAGCGGCCCCGGCCATTTCTTCAACAGAACCGAGATGCAAACGCTCGCCGAAGAATGCAAGGGGCTGGTGTCGGCGGTGAGCTACTGGGACGCGCCGGCGCCGGCGCTGCTGCTAGCCACGATGGAGCTGGAGTGGTGGATGCTCGGGCCGTGCCGATGCGCGCGCCAAGCTAACTGCACCCGGGTCACCACGCCGGACGCAAGGCAGGAGGCGTTCCGGTGCCAGTGCCGCGAGGGCTTCGAGGGCGACGGCTTCGCCGGGGGCGCCGGTTGCCGGAAAGGTCAGTGCACCGCGCGTAACTAGACGTCATTTAATTTAATTTAATTTAATCTAATTACTGTTCATTTTATTTCTTTCGTCTCCGAGCGTCGTTGGTTGAATTGGTCAGTCAAATTGTGCGAGCTAGCGAATTTGTTAGAACGGTTGACTCTGCTCATGCATCCAGCTCGCGCCACCAGAATGGCTCGGACCATGGGCTCCGCAATCAACTGGCCGTAATCATATTGTCGTCTGAGCAAACCACGTACCAGTGGTACATTCATAATGTATCAGCCTCTTTAGATCACTTGGCTAACAAGTAGCTAAAATTAAACTAATCCTAATCTATTCAAATATGTAGATTAGTAGGTGGACAAAATATATTTAGTCCAGCGCCGAACTAACAATTAGTCCATCATTTGGGCAAATCCACCTAATAGGACATATAACTTTTAGTTTGGGGGTCTAACACCATTCAACTAAACTTTAGGTGATTGATCTTTAGTTTGAACCTTAGCAACCATGTTGCCAAATAAGGATCGTGGAACGATAGTGATGTAATACTTTTAGAAGATTTTTACGTCACGCCAACGTCAAAACGATGTCTCTAGGAAAAGAACATGGTCATGTTCTACATATCCGTCTACTAAGGTTTGAACTAACTAGTCATAGTTCCAAACAGACCTATAATATCAAACCCAAACCAGAGACACGGTTAATAAAACCACGAAAGGCTCTGCCTACCAACTTCTCTATGAAAATCTGCTGATAAATATCTCTATTTCCTTTCTTGGTGTATACTCCTCCATTTCAAATTATGAGACGCTTTGACTTTTCTAGATTTATAGCAAATGTTATGCACTTAGAAAGACCAAACGTCTTGTGAAAGGGCCTATGAACACTTGCAATGTAAACAAATTAGTGTTCATTGATGTACTTAGTAAAATCTAGGTGCTTAGGAACGATTTTTGTGGGTGCACCAATACATTTTGTGATTGGGTAGTCTTTCAGAGGAGCACCAAATTGGCATGTAAAATGTGCACACCTACAAATTGTTCTCCCTTGTTTTGCGTTGTGGCTCTGCACGAAGCCAGCCACCATTCTTCTAATGTTGCATCCTCGGACCGAGGCACTGAATTATGCCATAAACATGCATACAACTTTTTGTGTGTAACTGATGCTGCCCGGAATTGTGCATGATACTGATTGGTTGCTTTTGAAACACAAGAATCCTTCAGAGTTCAGACTTAAACTGTTCAGCGTGTGGAATTTGCTTTGCTAATTTGACGTGTCTCCTGATCTGTATTTCTTTGATCTGACAATATGATTCAATGGTTTCAGCTGCAAAATGCAATCCTTCAAAATACCTATCAGGAGATTGTGGCAAGACGATCCAAATCGCCCTTCTCGTGGCAGGTAACATAAGTTGCCTATAATATCTACTAACTGATAATATTCAGAACAATATCTCTGATATACCTAATCTTGTTTAAGAAGTAGTTGAACTAATTTTTAGCATTGCATTGATAGTTGCATAGACATCACGGCCATAGATCAGCATATCGTTTCCAAAATAACAACAACAAAAAAGATCAGTATTTCTTTTTTTTCCCCTTAGCGAACATGTCTTTTTCCCCGGTTTCTGTCCACAGCAGAGACCCTCTAAGTTATTTTAGTGGAGATAGAGATAGTGAATATATAGCACATTTTTGGATGGGCCCTGAGCGCTTAGCCAAATACACACAACACAAATGGTAGATTGGTAGCAAATTCTCTGAAAAGAATCTAGACTGAAAGCTCGTAGTATGAAGGTGGGGGCATCAGTCCATAAAGCACATCCAACATTGAGAAATTTAGCTTTTCTTTCAGATGCATTGAAATTAATTTTTGAATGAATAAACCGATAAATTTAGCTTGAGATACATTCGTTCAGACGGCTTGATGCATGAGAACTCCAATCATGTCATGGGCCTCGACGGTAAGAAACTAACGCCAAATCAGGCCTATATCCTTTTCCACATAAGGCCCAATAATTTGGCCAACATGATCCACGTTTGCAGATTGGGTTAGATTGTCCAGGCTGAGCTGGGCTTCATTTCCCGAGACGTTCGTTCACACACCATGGTTGATTGAGCATGAATTTGTATGTTCGTGCGCAGGGATCGTGTTTGGCGCCATGGTGACGGGCGTGGCCTGCGTGGCGTACCAGCTGCTGAAGCGCCGGTCGGCGTCCATCCGGGCGAAGCGCAGCAGGAAGCGGTTCCTGTCCGAGGCCTCCTGCGCGGTGCCCCTGTACTCGTACCGCGAGATCGAGCGCGCCACGGGCGGCTTCGCCGAGGAGAAGCGGCTGGGCACGGGCGCCTACGGCACCGTGTACGCGGGGCGGCTCAGCGACGGCCGCCTGGTGGCCGTGAAGCGGATCAGGCCGCGCGACAACGACAAGGGCGACTGCGTGATGAACGAGGTGAAGCTCCTGTCGTGCGTGTGCCACCGCAACCTGGTCCGCCTCCTGGGCTGCTGCATCGAGCAGGGGCAGCAGATCCTGGTGTACGAGTTCATGCCCAACGGCACGCTGGCGCAGCACCTGCAGCGGGAGCGCGGCCCCGCCGCGATGCCCTGGACGGTCCGCCTCCGCATCGCCGCCGAGACGGCCAAGGCCATCGCGTACCTGCACTCCGAGTCGGAGGTGCGGCCGCCCATCTACCACCGCGACATCAAGTCCAGCAACATCCTGCTGGACCACGAGTACAACTCCAAGGTCGCTGACTTCGGGCTGTCGCGGCTGGGGTCCGTCGGCGCGGGGGACTCGGCGGCCTCGCACATCTCCACGGCGCCGCAGGGCACGCCGGGGTACGTGGACCCGCAGTACCACCAGAACTTCCACCTCTCCGACCGGAGCGACGTCTACAGCTTCGGCGTCGTGCTCGTGGAGATCATCACCGCCATGAAGGCCGTCGACTTCGCCAGGGTGCCCAGCGAGGTCAACCTGGCGCAGCTCGCCGTGGACAGGATCGGCAGGGGCTGCGTCGACGACATCGTCGACCCGTGCCTGGACCCGCACAGGGACGCCTGGACGCTCGCGTCCGTCCACAAGGTGGCCGAGCTGGCGTTCCGGTGCCTGGCGTTCCACAGCGAGATGAGGCCGTCCATGGCCGAGGTCGCCGACGAGCTGGAGCAGATACAGCGCACCGGGTGGGCGCCATCGGCTGACGACGCCGCGTTCTTGTCCACGTCGTCGTCGATCTCCTCGTCCGTAGCGTCGACGCGAGGCACCGACAGGTCGTGGGGTGCCGGCAGAAGCCGGACGACGGAGAGGGCCGGCGCGGTGAACGCGTTGGTCGTGCAAGAGACGGCGTCCAAGGGCTCAGTGGAGTCTCCTGTGTCCGTGCAGGAGAGGTGGTTCAGCGAGAGGAGCTCACCTTCCTCCAACAGCTTGCTGGGCAATTGCTCCCTGCAAAACTGAACTGAAACATACAATTACGTGATCGTCCTCTATACTCCAAGTATCGGCTAGCTAGCTTAGTATCCTTATTAGATATATGCATTTGTTGATCTGTTCTTGCGCGTAGTTTGTTCCCTCTTCCCTCCCATTAATCTGGCACACTGTACATGAAATTCAGTCTTGGCTAAGAACAGAGAGCCAAGCTAAACAATTGGTTGAGGGTGTAGATATATACATACAAGCCACCTAAATTCAAAATCTGCATCGAATCGAATTTTGATGTTTATTTATTTTTAATTTGAAACCAGCTAGTAAACTTCTGCATCTTACGTGAGTTATGTTCTACCCGGCATGTGTGGGTGAGGAAATAACCAAGAATGCATGGGATCTGATTGCTAGTGCTCCATTTGCCGAACAGGCTATCCCATCGATTCTGTTTATCATTTTCTGTGTTACTGAGACTATACACAGGAATTTTGGACGAATTTGGAAAATTTTCCTTGTGTCACATTTTTTTCACCGAACTGCTGTGTTTTGCCCACACGCTCCATCAAAATGTTCATTATCGCCAGTTTTGTATGTATTTTACTTTTTTTTTTTCAATCCAATACGATTCCCAATATTAGCGCCTTCTATTCCGTTTGTACGGTTCTGCGATTTCTGTCTTTCTAGAATCCTACGTAGTACCTTCAAAGAGGAATTCAAAGAGGGAAAACGTGAATGCGATGGCAAGTCTTTGAAGAGTTATGTGACGACGTCATCGTCAAGGCATCAACATACATACTCCAGAGGAATACATTTCCGTTTAGCTTATTACTGGATCAACTCAGAACAGTGCAGGATCCATTCTTTGTCCCAACGTTTCCGTACTACTTTTCAGTTCCTGTTTCACAATCGAGAAGGGGCCCAATGTTTTGCTGAAGAAATAAAGCGCGTGGCAGGGGAGATCCTGCACGTTTCCACGCAGGTACAGTACACATACACATTAGTACGCGCGTGCTATTGTCTCCCAAATGGAAGATTAAAAAAAATGTGTTCCTAATGGAGGTCGTTTTTTTTTTGATGCAACAATGGAGGTCGTTTTAGATCGTCAGTTAAACTTCGTTAACCCATCAATATATAAACATTTATAGAACGTTGATTCATCATAGGAAATACTTTCATGATACATTTCTGTTAAAATTGCAAGTCAAACTGTTATTTATTTATATTCAGATAGATGTTGTCACTGTCTTAAACAAATTCATTTAGAACGAAAGGGACTAGTATCTGTAAAAGATTTTTTGTCCTCTTCGTGCAGGAGCAGATTCCACAGGAACACATCTGTACTTGTTTAGCTACAAGATCCATATAGCACGACTAGAACAGATCCGTTTTTCCTCCAGACCATGCCATGCCATATGACTATGAGCAGATCAGCACATGGGGTGGAGTGTGGATGCATGTACTAGTTTCTTTTTATTGACAACAAGCTATGCGCTTATGTTGTGTGTGTGTGTGTGTGTGTGTGTGTGTGTGTATCAATGAAGGAACAATAATGCAGCCAGCGTGAGCGTCATGGCGCTCGTGCGTGGTCCTGTGGATATAGGTAAACCGATCGAGCATCATTTCATCATATGGCCATGTCGCACTTGCGTCCAAGCTCGCGATCCAGTAGCAAATGATCCAAACCGCATCATTTGCTAAAAAATTTGATCCAAACCGCCTGAAAGCAAGGTTTGTATATATATATCTATATATATGCAAGGCCTCTCTCTGTCCTCTCAAAAAAAAAAGGCCTCTCTGTGTCAGTCCTCGCATGCATTTATGGATTTATTATTAGGACGTTCGTCCGTGAACTGGACAGCACGCCGGCCCACGGGCCCGGTCTTATCCCCCGGCGACCCCGGCGCGCGGTGATGCTGCCGCCGGACGACGCCGGTAGGTGCGGCCGTGGTGTGTGCCTCACGCGCGGAAATCGATCACAGTCGTCACTCGGATTTGATGAGCCTATCCAAGCAGGAAGACGATGACAGCCGGTTTTGTAATTTGGCCATGTGGATGCGAACAAGTAGCCACCCCTCCTACTCTCCTAGCTTGTTGTCACATTGTGAATCACGTGTATTATGTAGTGTGTTTCTATTTTTATAATGTTTTGTATAAGTAAATTATTTAATTATGAAGTATGCAGTTCGCTGCATGTTTTCTAAATGATGACATAGGTGGTGGGTAATACTCCCTCCGTTTTTAATTAGTGTCACATTTTAGTTTGTCAAGTCAAATTGATGTATCTTTGACTATTGAATTTAAAAATTTTATATAGTTTCATGCCATAAGATTTATATTTTTAGATTTATCATGAGAAATACCATCATAATATATAATTTATATATTATGGAACTATAAGAATTTTTAAAAATGGTTGGTCAAAGATTGCAATGTTTGATTTAGGATAAACCAAATGTGACACTTATTAAAAAACGGAGGGAGTAACGATATACTGACATTAAAACTTGCACGGCAGACAGCACACAGTACACGTGTGGAACTGTAGAAGTGAACGGTTTTAGTGGATATTGTAGCATTCACACTACTGCAGAATTCATTTCCATTGCCGGTCTGTCACTAGCAGTTTATATCCAACCGCCACTGATGTGTCTTCACTTGCGGTTCATAGCTTTAAAATCAGACAATGATTGGGAGTCTCCAAGAACCGCTAGTGATGAGAGCCGACAGTGGCGGTTGGTAGCTCAAACCGTACTGAAACATCACTATCGTTTCTAGGAACAAACCAGTTTCAGCATAGTCGATAGTGTCTATCCAATATTGCCGTCGGTTCTATTTGAAACCAGGAGTGATAGACCGTAGTACAAAATACATCTCTCTTCTCCTCCTCTCCCAGCTCGAGCACACTCACCCAACAGAGAGAGGCGGTTTCCCCACTCCCTCCATTGTTGCGGCCATTTTTTATCAAAATGCTCAAACAAGATCTTAAATTTTCAAGCATGAGCATGTTTTTCTTGCTTTAAGGTTAGTAATAACAAACATCCACTCGTTTGAATTTGTAGTTTTAGAGTTCTTTTTATGGCTACGTTGCCTGATTATCATTATAGTTGTTTCTCTATTTTAGAGAGCACTTTTCAATTGGATTTTGAGGGAGTCCATCTTGCAAAAGGTTGGTGTCTATAAACCCATTATAAAAATTACATGGTGGTTTTGATGATTGTTACAATGTCATGCTTTAATTAGCAATTGTATGGAATATAGTAGATTTTTTTTCAAAAAATATAGGGCTGCTAATTATCTATTTTGATGAGCAAATCAATGTGACACCTACGAACCCATTTGTTTGGAGCTATATTGTTGTTTTCATTAAGTGTCCAATTTTTTTGTAATTAGTTTCTCCATTTTTATGTGGAATGAAGTAAAAAATTGTTCTTGATTCTTTTAGGAAAATGGGGCTCTCAGTTTTAATACAATAAGTGTACAATTATTGTTTTCCTAAAAGGGATGAGCAATTTCAATAAGTGTACAATATACTATAATTTGGAGTTAGGTGCTAAAATTCTTGATCATGAAAGTACCACTTTTTATTTCATTGTAATTACTCCCAATCCATGGCCTGTGCGTAGATGAATTGAGGGTGGATGTATGGTCTGGCATCTACGGATGAACTGTACTTGATGGGCATCAGCCAATTCATCACTGCAGCTGTAGCGAAAACGTGGAGTCTAACGAATGCACTTGATTACTACAGGGTTTATGAAAGACTACATACTATGGTATATGCATAGAGTGGTTGG
>JADLZL010004174.1:0-105467 GCA_015844335.1 Chrysopogon serrulatus
CCTTTATGCCGCTACGAGGAACAACACTCCAAAATGGAATGCGATGTCGGGAAATTGACTTTATGGGACCATTCCCAAAAGTCGAGAATGCTGAATACATCTTGGTGGCGAGTTGACTATGTGTCCAAATGGATTGAAGCATTACCATGTCGAGCCGTGACTCCAAGCACTCTAAGAAGATGTTCAATGAAGTGATATTTCCACGATTTGGAATGCCTAGACTGGTCATAAGTGATGGAGGCCCACATTTCATCGACAAAGAGATTCCGGCAGTTCTTGGTAGAAAATGGAGTCAAGCACAACATTGCAACTCCATACCATCCTCAAACAAGTGGTCAAGCTGAAACATTCAAATAAGCAAATCAAAAATATCCTGCAGAAAAAGACCGGATGAGATGGGACAGAAATGGAAATACAAACAATGCCTTGTGGGCATATCCCGAGCGCATACAAGACACCCATAGGAATGACACCATATCGACGTATGTGGAAGGCATATGCTGGGCCTGGGCCCTGGGCCCTGGGCCTGGGCCTGGGCCACTGGGCCCTGGGCCTGGGCCCTGGGCCCTGGGCCTGGGCCCTGGGCCCTGGGCCTGGGCCTGGGCCTGGGCCTGGGCCTGGGCCTGGGCCTGGGCCTGGGAGGCCTGGGCCTGGGCCCTGGGCCCTGGGCCCTGGGCCCTGGGGGCCTGGGCCCTGGGCCCTGGGCCCTGGGCCCTGGGCCCTGGGCCCTGGGCCCTGGGCCCTGGGCCCTGGGCCCTGGGCCTGGGCCTGGGCCCTGGGCCTGGGCCTGGGCCTGGGCCTGGGCCCTGGGCCCTGGGCCTGGGCCTGGGCCCTGGGCCCTGGGCCCTGGGCCCCTGGGCCTGGGCCTGGGCCTGGGCCCTGGGCCTGGGCCTGGGCCTGGGCCTGGGCCCTGGGCCCTGGGCCCTGGGCCTGGGCCTGGGCCCTGGGCCCTGGGCCTGGGCCTGGGCCTGGGCCTGGGCCCTGGGCCTGGGCCCTGGGCCCTGGGCCCTGGGCCTGGGCCTGGGCCCTGGCCCTGGGCCTGGGCCTGGGCCCTGGGCCTGGGCCTGGGCCTGGGCCTGGGCCCTGGGCCTGGGCCCTGGGCCTGGGCCTGGGCCTGGGCCTGGGCCTGGGCCCTGGGCCCTGGGCCTGGGCCTGGGCCTGGGCCTGGGCCCTGGGCCCTGGGCCCTGGGCCTGGGCCCTGGGCCTGGGCCCTGGGCCTGGGCCTGGGCCTGGGCCTGGGCCTGGGCCTGGGCCCTGGGCCCTGGGCCCTGGGCCTGGGCCTGGGCCCTGGGCCCTGGGCCTGGGCCTGGGCCTGGGCCCTGGGCCCTGGGCCTGGGCCCTGGGCCTGGGCCCTGGGCCCTGGGCCCTGGGCCTGGGCCTGGCCCTGGGCCTGGGCCTGGGCCTGGGCCTGGGCCTGGGCCTGGGCCTGGGCCTGGGCCTGGGCCCTGGGCCTGGGCCTGGGCCTGGGCCCTGGGCCTGGGCCTGGGCCTGGGCCCTGGGCCTGGGCCTGGGCCTGGGCCTGGGCCCTGGGCCTGGGCCCTGGGCCTGGGCCCTGGGCCCTGGGCCTGGGCCCTGGGCCTGGGCCTGGGCCCTGGGCCTGGGCCTGGGCCCTGGGCCCTGGGCCCCTGGGCCTGGGCCTGGGCCTGGGCCTGGGGCCTGGGCCTGGGCCTGGGCCTGGGCCTGGGCCCTGGGCCCTGGGCCTGGGCCCTGGGCCCTGGGCCCTGGGCCTGGGCCTGGGCCTGGGCCTGGGCCCTGGGCCTGGGCCTGGGCCTGGGCCTGGGCCTGGGCCCTGGGCCTGGGCCCTGGGCCTGGGCCTGGGCCTGGGCCCTGGCCCTGGGCCTGGGCCCTGGGCCTGGGCCCTGGGCCCTGGGCCCTGGGCCTGGGCCTGGGCCTGGGCCTGGGCCTGGGCCTGGGCCTGGGCCTGGGCCCTGGGCCTGGGCCCTGGGCCCTGGGCCTGGGCCCTGGGCCTGGGCCTGGGCCTGGGCCTGGGCCCTGGGCCCTGGGCCTGGGCCCTGGGCCCTGGGCCCTGGGCCTGGGGCCTGGGCCCTGGGCCTGGGCCCTGGGCCTGGGCCTGGGCCTGGGCCTGGGCCCTGGGGCCTGGGCCTGGGCCTGGGCCTGGGCCTGGGCCCTGGGCCTGGGCCTGGGCCTGGGCCTGGGCCTGGGCCTGGGCCTGGGCCTGGGCCTGGGCCCTGGGCCTGGGCCTGGGCCTGGGCCTGGGCCTGGGCCTGGGCCCTGGGCCTGGGCCTGGGCCTGGGCCTGGGCCTGGGCCCTGGGCCTGGGCCCTGGGCCCTGGGCCTGGGCCTGGGCCCTGGGCCTGGGCCCTGGGCCTGGGCCTGGGCCTGGGCCTGGGCCCTGGGCCTGGGCCCTGGGCCCTGAGGCCCTGGGGCCCTGGGCCCTGGGCCCTGGGGGCCTGGGCCTGGGCCTGGGCCCTGGGCCCTGGGCCTGGGCCTGGGCCTGGGGGCCTGGGCCTGGGCCCTGGGCCTGGGCCCTGGGCCTGGGCCCTGGGCCCCTGGGCCCTGGGCCCTGGCCCTGGGCCTGGGCCTGGGCCTGGGCCCTGGGCCCTGGGCCTGGGCCTGGGCCCTGGGCCTGGGCCTGGGCCCTGGGCCTGGGCCTGGGCCCTGGGCCCTGGGCCTGGGCCCTGGGCCTGGGCCTGGGCCTGGGCCCTGGGCCTGGGCCCTGGGCCTGGGCCCTGGGCCCTGGGCCCTGGGCCTGGGCCTGGGCCCTGGGCCCTGGGCCTGGGCCTGGCCCTGGGCCTGGGCCTGGGCCTGGGCCTGGGCCTGGGCCTGGGCCTGGGCCCTGGGCCTGGGCCTGGGGCCTGGGCCTGGGCCCTGGGCCTGGGCCTGGGCCTGGGCCTGGGCCCTGGGCCTGGGCCTGGGCCCCTGGGCCTGGGCCTGGGCCCTGGGCCCTGGGCCTGGGCCTGGGCCCTGGGCCTGGGGCCTGGGCCCTGGGGGCCCTGGGCCTGGGCCTGGGCCTGGGCCTGGGCCTGGGCCTGGGCCTGGGCCCTGGGCCCTGGGCCTGGGCCCTGGGCCCTGGGCCTGGGCCTGGGCCCTGGGCCTGGGCCCTGGGCCTGGGCCCTGGGCCTGGGCCTGGGCCTGGGCCTGGGCCTGGGCCTGGGCCTGGGCCTGGGCCTGGGCCTGGGCCTGGGCCTGGGCCTGGGCCTGGGCCCTGGGCCTGGGCCTGGGCCTGGGCCTGGGGCCTGGGCCTGGGCCTGGGCCTGGGCCCTGGGGGCCTGGGCCCTGGGCCTGGGGCCTGGGCCTGGGCCCTGGGCCCTGGGCCCTGGGCCCTGGGCCCTGGGCCCTGGGCCCTGGGCCTGGGCCTGGGCCCTGGGCCCTGGGCCTGGGCCCTGGGCCTGGGGCCTGGGCCTGGGCCTGGGCCCTGGGCCCTGGGCCTGGGCCCTGGGCCCTGGGCCCTGGGCCTGGGCCCTGGGCCCTGGGCCCTGGGCCCTGGGCCCTGGGCCCTGGGCCCTGGGCCTGGGCCTGGGCCTGGGCCTGGGGCCTGGGCCCTGGGCCTGGGCCTGGGCCTGGGCCTGGGCCTGGGCCTGGGCCTGGGGCCTGGGCCTGGGCCTGGGCCTGGGCCTGGGCCTGGGCCTGGGCCTGGGCCCTGGGCCTGGGCCTGGGCCTGGGCCCTGGGCCTGGGCCTGGGCCCTGGGCCTGGGCCTGGGGCCTGGGCCCTGGGCCCTGGGCCTGGGGCCTGGGCCTGGGCCCTGGGCCTGGGCCTGGGCCTGGGCCTGGGCCTGGGCCTGGGCCTGGGCCTGGGCCTGGGCCTGGGCCTGGGCCCTGGGCCCTGGGCCTGGGCCTGGGCCTGGGCCCTGGGCCCTGGGCCCTGGGCCTGGGCCTGGGGCCTGGGCCTGGGCCTGGGCCTGGGCCTGGGCCCTGGGCCCTGGGCCCTGGGCCCTGGGGCCTGGGCCTGGGCCCTGGGCCTGGGCCCTGGGCCTGGGCCTGGGCCCTGGGCCCTGGGCCTGGGCCTGGGGCCTGGGCCTGGGCCTGGGCCTGGGCCTGGGCCCTGGGCCCTGGGCCCTGGGCCTGGGCCCTGGGCCCTGGGCCTGGGCCCTGGGCCTGGGCCTGGGCCTGGGCCTGGGCCCTGGGCCTGGGCCCTGGGCCCTGGGCCCTGGGCCTGGGGCCCTGGGCCTGGGCCTGGGCCCTGGGCCTGGGCCTGGGCCTGGGCCTGGGCCCTGGGCCTGGGCCCTGGGCCCTGGGCCTGGGCCTGGGCCTGGGCCCTGGGCCTGGGCCCCTGGGCCTGGGCCCTGGGCCCTGGGCCTGGGCCCTGGGCCTGGGCCTGGGCCTGGGCCTGGGCCTGGCCCTGGGCCCTGGGCCTGGGGCCTGGGCCCCTGGGCCCTGGGCCTGGGCCCTGGCCCTGGGCCTGGGCCTGGGCCTGGGCCCTGGGCCCTGGGCCCTGGGCCCTGGGCCTGGGCCCTGGGCCTGGGCCCCTGGGGGCCTGGGCCTGGGCCTGGGCCTGGGCCTGGGCCTGGGCCCTGGGCCTGGGCCTGGGCCTGGGCCCTGGGCCTGGGCCCTGGGCCTGGGCCTGGGCCTGGGCCTGGGCCCTGGGCCTGGGCCCTGGCCTGGGCCTGGGCCTGGGCCCTGGGCCTGGGCCCTGGGCCTGGGCCTGGGCCTGGGCCTGGGCCTGGGCCTGGGCCCTGGGCCTGGGCCTGGGCCTGGGCCCTGGGCCCTGGGCCTGGGCCTGGGCCTGGGCCTGGGCCCTGGGCCCTGGGCCTGGGCCCTGGGCCCTGGGCCTGGGCCTGGGCCTGGGCCTGGGCCTGGGCCTGGGCCTGGGCCTGGGCCTGGGCCTGGGCCTGGGCCTGGGCCTGGGCCCTGGGCCTGGGCCTGGGCCTGGGCCCTGGGCCTGGGCCTGGGCCTGGGCCCTGGGCCTGGGCCCTGGGCCCCTGGGCCTGGGGCCCTGGGCCTGGGCCCTGGCCCTGGGCCCTGGGCCTGGGCCCTGGGCCCTGGGCCCTGGGCCCTGGGCCTGGGCCTGGGGGCCCTGGGCCCTGGGCCCTGGGCCCTGGGCCTGGGCCTGGGCCTGGGCCCTGGGCCTGGGCCTGGGCCTGGGCCCTGGGCCTGGGCCTGGGCCTGGGCCTGGGCCTGGGCCTGGGCCTGGGCCTGGGCCCTGGGCCTGGGCCTGGGCCCTGGGCCCTGGGCCTGGGCCCTGGGCCTGGGCCTGGGCCTGGGCCTGGGCCTGGGCCTGGGCCCTGGGCCTGGGCCTGGGCCCTGGGCCTGGGCCCTGGGCCTGGGCCTGGGCCTGGGCCTGGGCCTGGGCCTGGGCCTGGGCCCTGGGCCTGGGCCCTGGGCCTGGGCCTGGGCCTGGGCCTGGGCCTGGGCCCTGGGCCTGGGCCCTGGGCCTGGGCCCTGGGCCCTGGGCCTGGGCCCTGGGCCTGGGCCCTGGGCCTGGGCCTGGCCCTGGGCCTGGGCCCTGGGCCTGGGCCTGGGGCCTGGGCCTGGGCCTGGGCCTGGGCCCTGGGCCCTGGGCCTGGGCCCTGGGCCTGGGCCTGGGCCTGGGCCTGGGCCTGGGCCTGGGCCCTGGGCCCTGGGCCCTGGCCCCTGGGCCTGGGCCTGGGCCTGGGCCTGGGCCTGGGCCTGGGCCCTGGGCCTGGGCCCTGGGCCTGGGCCCTGGGCCTGGGCCTGGGCCTGGGCCCTGGGCCTGGGCCTGGGCCCTGGGCCCTGGGCCCTGGGCCCTGGGCCCTGGGCCTGGGCCTGGGCCTGGGCCTGGGCCTGGGCCTGGGCCTGGGCCCCTGGGCCTGGGCCTGGGCCCTGGGCCTGGGGCCTGGGGCCTGGGCCTGGGCCTGGGCCTGGGCCCTGGGCCTGGGCCTGGGCCTGGGCCCTGGGCCCTGGGCCTGGGCCTGGGCCTGGGCCCTGGGCCCTGGGCCCTGGGCCCTGGGCCCTGGGCCCTGGGCCTGGGCCTGGGCCTGGGCCTGGGCCCTGGGCCCTGGGCCCTGGGCCTGGGCCCTGGGCCCCTGGGCCCTGGGCCTGGGCCTGGGCCTGGGCCTGGGCCTGGGCCTGGGCCTGGGCCCTGGGCCCTGGGCCTGGCCCTGGGCCTGGGCCTGGGCCTGGGCCTGGGCCCTGGGCCCTGGGCCCTGGGCCTGGGCCCTGGGCCTGGGCCTGGGCCCTGGGCCCTGGGCCTGGGCCCTGGGCCTGGGCCCTGGGCCCTGGGCCCTGGGCCTGGGCCTGGGCCCTGGGCCCTGGGCCTGGGCCTGGGCCTGGGCCTGGGCCTGGGCCCTGGGCCTGGCCCTGGGCCTGGGCCTGGGCCTGGGCCTGGGCCTGGGCCCTGGGCCTGGGCCTGGGCCTGGGCCTGGGCCTGGGCCTGGGCCTGGGCCCTGGGCCTGGGCCCTGGGCCCCTGGGCCTGGGCCCTGGGCCTGGGCCTGGGCCCTGGGCCCTGGGCCCTGGGCCCCTGGGCCTGGGCCTGGGCCTGGGCCTGGGCCTGGGCCCTGGGCCCTGGGCCCTGGGCCTGGGCCTGGGCCTGGGCCTGGGCCCTGGGCCTGGGCCTGGGCCTGGGCCTGGGCCTGGGCCTGGGCCTGGGCCTGGGCCTGGGCCCTGGGCCTGGGCCCTGGGCCTGGGCCCTGGGCCTGGGCCTGGGCCTGGGCCCTGGGGCCTGGGCCTGGGCCTGGGCCTGGGCCTGGGCCCTGGGCCTGGGCCCTGGGCCCTGGGCCCTGGCCCTGGGCCTGGGCCCTGGGCCCTGGGCCTGGGCCTGGGCCCTGGGCCTGGGCCTGGGCCTGGGCCCTGGGCCTGGGCCTGGGCCCTGGGCCTGGGCCCTGGGCCTGGGCCTGGGCCTGGGCCTGGGCCTGGGGGCCTGGGCCCTGGGGCCTGGGCCTGGGCCTGGGCCTGGGCCCTGGGCCCTGGGCCTGGGGGCCTGGGCCTGGGCCCTGGGCCTGGGCCCTGGGCCTGGGCCCTGGGCCCTGGGCCTGGGCCTGGGCCTGGGCCTGGGCCTGGGCCTGGGCCCTGGGCCTGGGCCTGGGCCCCTGGGCCCTGGGCCCTGGGCCTGGGCCTGGGCCTGGGCCTGGGCCTGGGCCTGGGCCCTGGGCCTGGGCCTGGGCCTGGGCCTGGGCCTGGGCCTGGGCCTGGGCCTGGGCCTGGGCCTGGGCCTGGGCCTGGGCCTGGGCCCTGGGCCTGGGCCCTGGGCCCTGGGCCTGGGCCTGGGCCTGGGCCTGGGGGCCCTGGGCCTGGGCCTGGGCCTGGGCCTGGGCCTGGGCCCTGGGCCTGGGCCTGGGCCCTGGGCCTGGGCCTGGGCCTGGGCCTGGGCCTGGGCCTGGGCCTGGGCCTGGGGGCCCTGGGCCCTGGGCCTGGGCCTGGGCCCTGGGCCCTGGGCCCTGGGCCCTGGGCCCTGGGCCTGGGCCTGGGCCCTGGGCCCTGGGCCCTGGGCCCTGGGCCTGGGCCCTGGGCCTGGGCCCTGGGCCCTGGGCCTGGGCCTGGGCCTGGGCCTGGGCCCTGGGCCTGGGCCTGGGCCCTGGGCCCTGGGCCCTGGGCCCTGGGCCCTGGGCCTGGGCCTGGGCCTGGGCCCTGGGCCTGGGCCTGGGCCTGGGCCTGGGCCTGGGCCTGGGCCCTGGGCCTGGGCCCTGGGCCTGGGCCTGGGCCTGGGCCTGGGCCTGGGCCTGGGCCTGGGCCTGGGCCTGGGGCCTGGGCCTGGGCCTGGGCCCTGGGCCTGGGCCCTGGGCCCTGGGCCCTGGGCCCTGGGCCTGGGCCTGGGCCTGGGCCCTGGGCCTGGGCCCTGGGCCTGGGCCTGGGCCCTGGGCCCTGGGCCCTGGGCCTGGGCCTGGGCCTGGGCCTGGGCCTGGGCCTGGGCCCTGGGCCTGGGCCCTGGGCCTGGGCCTGGGCCTGGGCCCTGGGCCTGGGCCCTGGGCCTGGCCTGGGCCTGGGCCTGGGCCTGGGCCTGGGCCTGGGCCCTGGGCCCTGGGCCTGGGCCCCTGGGCCTGGGCCTGGGCCTGGGCCTGGGCCTGGGCCCTGGGCCCTGGGCCCTGGGCCCTGGGCCTGGGCCTGGGCCTGGGCCTGGGCCTGGGCCTGGGCCTGGGCCTGGGCCTGGGCCCTGGGCCTGGGCCTGGGCCCTGGGCCCTGGGCCTGGGCCTGGGCCTGGGCCTGGGCCTGGGCCCTGGGCCTGGGCCTGGGGCCTGGGCCTGGGCCTGGGCCCTGGGCCTGGGCCTGGGCCTGGGCCTGGGCCTGGGCCCTGGGCCTGGGCCTGGGCCCTGGGGCCTGGGCCCTGGGCCTGGGCCTGGGCCTGGGCCTGGGCCTGGGCCTGGGCTGGGCCCTGGGCCCTGGGCCTGGGCCTGGGCCTGGGCCTGGGCCTGGGCCCTGGGCCTGGGCCTGGGCCTGGGCCCTGGGCCCTGGGCCTGGGCCTGGGCCCTGGGCCCTGGGCCCTGGGCCCTGGGCCTGGGCCCTGGGCCTGGGCCTGGGCCTGGGCCTGGGCCTGGGCCCTGGGCCTGGGCCCTGGGCCTGGGCCTGGGCCTGGGCCTGGGCCCTGGGCCCTGGGCCTGGGCCTGGGCCTGGGCCTGGGCCTGGGCCTGGGCCTGGGCCTGGGCCCTGGGCCCTGGGGGCCTGGGCCTGGGCCTGGGCCTGGGCCTGGGCCTGGGCCTGGGCCTGGGCCCTGGGCCCTGGGCCTGGGCCCTGGGCCTGGGCCCTGGGCCTGGGCCTGGGCCTGGGGCCTGGGCCTGGGCCTGGGCCCTGGGCCTGGGCCCTGGGCCCTGGCCCTGGGCCTGGGCCCTGGGCCCTGGGCCTGGGCCTGGGCCCTGGGCCTGGGCCTGGGCCCTGGGCCTGGGCCCTGGGCCTGGGCCTGGGCCTGGGCCTGGGCCTGGGCCCTGGGCCCTGGGCCCTGGGCCCTGGGCCTGGGCCTGGGCCTGGGCCTGGGCCTGGGCCTGGGCCTGGGCCTGGGCCTGGGCCTGGGCCCTGGGCCTGGGCCTGGGCCTGGGCCCTGGGCCCTGGGCCCTGGGCCCTGGGCCTGGGCCCTGGGCCTGGGCCTGGGCCTGGGCCCTGGGCCCTGGCCCTGGGCCTGGGCCTGGGCCCTGGGCCCTGGGCCTGGGGCCTGGGCCGCGGGCCACTGGGCCCTGGGCCACTGGGCCCTGGGCCTGGGCCTGGGCCTGGGCCTGAATGCTGAATACTGGGCCACTGGAGCCTGGGCCACTGGGCCTGGGCCTGAGCCTGGGTACTTGCGCCTGGGCCCTGGGCCTGGGCCCTGGGCCCTGGGTACTGGGCCACTGAATACTGGGCCCTGGGCCCTGGAGGGCCTGGGTCCTGGGCCTGGGCCCTGGGCCTGGGCCCTGGGCCTGGGCCCTGGAATGCACACTGAAATTACTGAGTGCTGAATGCAGGCCACTGGGCCCTGGGCCCTGGGCCCTGGGCCTGGGCCCTGGGCCACTGGGCCCTGGGCCCTGGACCACTGGGCCACTGGGCCCTGGGCCTGGGCCTGGGGCCACTGGGCCCTGGGCCTGGGCCACTGGGCCACACTGGGCCTGGGCCTGGGCCCTGGGCCTGGGCCTGGGCCCTGGGCCACTGGGCCTGGGCCCTGGGCCTGGGCCTGGGCCTGGGCCTGGGCCTGGGCCTGGGCCCTGGGCCCTGGGCCTGGGCCCTGGGCCCTGGGCCTGGGCCTGGGCCTGGGCCCTGGGCCCTGGGCCCTGGGCCTGGGCCTGGGCCTGGGCCCTGGGCCTGGGCCTGGGCCCTGGGCCTGGGCCCTGGGCCTGGGCCCCTGGGCCTGGGCCCTGGGCCTGGGCCTGGGCCTGGGCCTGGGCCTGGGCCCTGGGCCTGGGCCTGGGCCTGGGCCTGGGCCTGGGCCTGGGCCTGGGCCTGGGCCCTGGGCCTGGGCCCTGGGCCCTGGGCCTGGGCCTGGGCCCTGGGCCTGGGCCTGGGCCTGGGCCTGGGCCTGGGCCTGGGCCCTGGGCCTGGGCCTGGGCCTGGGCCTGGGCCCTGGGCCCTGGGCCTGGGCCCTGGGCCTGGGCCTGGGCCTGGGCCCTGGGCCCTGGGCCTGGGCCTGGGCCTGGGGGCCTGGGCCCTGGGCCTGGGCCTGGGCCCTGGGCCTGGGCCTGGGGCCTGGGCCTGGGCCTGGGCCTGGGCCTGGGCCTGGGCCACCTGGGCCTGGGCCTGGGCCCTGGGCCTGGGCCTGGGCCTGGGCCTGGGCCTGGGCCTGGGCCCTGGCCCTGGGCCCTGGGCCTGGGCCCTGGGCCCTGGGCCTGGGCCTGGGCCCTGGGCCTGGGCCTGGGCCTGGGCCTGGGCCTGGGCCTGGGCCCTGGGCCTGGGCCTGGGCCTGGGCCCCTGGGCCTGGGCCTGGGCCTGGGCCTGGGCCTGGGCCTGGGCCTGGGCCTGGGCCTGGGCCTGGGCCTGACCCTGGGCCCAGGGCCTGGAGGCCTGGGCCTGGGCCTGGGCCTGGACCTGGGCCCTGGGCCTGGGGCCCTGGGCCCTGGGCCCTGGGCCTGGGCCCTGGGCCTGGGCCTGGGCCTGGGCCTGGGCCTGGGCCTGGGCCCTGGGCCTGGGCCTGGGCCTGGGCCTGGGCCTGGGCCTGGGCCACTGGGCCCTGGGCCTGGGCCCTGGATCTGGGCCCTGGGCCTGGGCCTGGGCCTGGGGCCTGGGCCCTGGGCCCTGGGCCCTGGGCCTGGGCCACTGGGTTTTGGGCCCTGGGCCTGGGCCTGGGCCCTGGGCCTGGGCTGGGCCTGGGCCACTGGGCCTGGGCCTGGACCCTGGGCCTGGGCCTGGGCCCTGGGCCCTGGGCCCTGGGCCTGGGCCTGGGCCTGGGCCTGGGCCTGGGCCCTGGGCCTGGGCCTGGGCCCTGGGCCTGGGCCTGGGCCTGGGCCTGGGCCTGGGCCTGGGCCTGGGCCCTGGGCCTGGGCCTGGGCCTGGGCCTGGGCCCTGGGCCTGGGCCTGGGCCTGGGCCACTGGGCCTGGGCCCTGGGCCCTGGGCCGCTCAGGGCCTGGGCCCTGGGCCTGGGCCTGGCCACTGGGCCTGGGCCTGGGGCCTGGGCCTGGGCCTGGGCCCTGGGCCTGGGCCTGGGCCTGGGCCCTGGGCCCTGGGCCCTGGGCCTGGGCCTGGGCCTGGGCCTTTGGGCCCTGGGCCCTGCCCTGGGCTGGGCCTGGGCCTGGGCCCTGGGGCCTGGGCCTGGGCCTGGGCCTGGGCCCTGGGCCTGGGCCCTGGGCCTGGGCCTGGGTACTGAGGCCCTGGGCCACCTGGGCCTGGGCCTGGGCCTGGGCCTGGGCCTGGGGTACTGAATGGGCCTGGGCCTGGGCCTGGGCCACTGGGCCTGGGCCCTGGGCCCTGGGCCTGGGCCCTGGGCCCTGGGCCTGGGCCCTGGGCCTGGGCTGGGCCCTGGGCCCTGGGCCCTGGGCCCAACACTGGAGGCCCTGGGCCTGGGCCTGGACCTGGGCCTGGGGCCTTCACTGTTTTTAGGCCTGGGCCCTGGGCCTGGGCCCTGGGCCTGGGCCTGGGCCTGGGCCCTGGGCCCTGGGCCCTGGAGGCCCTGGGCCTGGGCCCTGGGCCCTGGGCCTGGGCCTGGGCCTGGGCCTGGGCCTGGGCCTGGGCCCTGGGCCCTGGGCCTGGGCCCTGGGCCCTGGGCCTGAGGCCTGGGCCTGGGCCCCGGACCTGGACCTGGGCCCGGGCCAGGCCCTGGGCCTGGGCCTGGGCCTGGGCCTGGGCCTGGGCCCTGGGCCTGGGCCCTGGGCCTGGGCCTGGGCCTGGGCCCTGGGCCCTGGGCCTGGGCCCTCAGGGCTGGGCCTGGGCCTCAGACCTGGGCCTGGGCCTGGGCCTGGGCCCTGAATTTTGGGCCCTGAATACTGGGCCTGGGCCCTGGGCCTGGGCTACTGAGGCCTGGGCCTGGGCCGCGGAGGCCTGGGCCCTGAATTACTGGGCCCAGGCCTGGAGTACTGGGCCCTGGGCCTGGGCCCTGGGCCCTGAATTACTGGGCCACTGACCCTGGGCCTGGGCCCTGGGCCTGGGCCCTGGGCCTGGGCCCTGGGCTGGGCCTGAATTTCGTGCCTGGGCCTGGGCCACTGGGCCTGGGCCTGGGCCTGGGCCTGGGCCCTGGGCCTGGGCCTGGGCCTGGGCCTGGGTATGGGCCTGGGCCTGGGCCTGGGCCTGGGCCCTGGGCCTGGGCCCTGGGCCTGGGCCTGGGCCCTGGGCCTGGGCCTGGGCCTGGGCCTGGGCCTGGGCCTGGGCCCTGGGACCCTGGGCCCTGGGCCTGGGCCTGGGCCTGGGCCACTGGGCCCTGGCCCTCAGGACTGTGGGCCTGGGCCCTGACCCTGGGCCCTGGGCCTGGGCCTGGGCCTGGGCCTGAGCCTGGGCCGCAGGCCTGAATTACTGGGCCCTGGGCCACAGGCGCGGGTACTGGGCCTGGGCCTGGGCCCTGGGCCCTGGAGCCTGGGCCTGGGCCCTGGGGCCCTGGGCCTGGGCCACTGGGTACTGGGCCTGGGCCTGGGCCCTGGGCCTGGGCCTGGGCCTGGGCCCTGGGCTGGGAGGTACTGGACCTGGGCCCTGGGCCCTGGGCCTGGGCCTGGGGCCCTGGGCCTGGGCCTGGGCCTGGGCCTGGGCCGCGGGGCCCTGGGCCCTGGGCCTGGGCCCTGGGCCACTGGGCCTGGGCCTGGGCCTGGGCCCTGGGCCTGGGCCCTGGACCTGCAGGCCCTGGGCCCTGGGCCTGGGCCTGGGCCTGGGCCTGGGCCTGGGCCTGGGCCCTGGGCCCTGGGCCTGGGCCTGGGGCCTGGGCCTGGGCCTGGGCCTGGGCCTGGGCCTGGGCCCTGGGCCCTGGGCCCTGGGCCTGGGCCTGGGCCTGGGCCTGGGCCCTGGGACAAGCCCTGGGCCCTGGGCCTGGGCCTGGGCCTGGGCCCTGGGCCCTGGGCCTGGGCCCTGGGCCTGGGCCTGGGCCCTGGACCTGGGCCTGGGGCCACTGGGCCTGTGTTTTGATACTGGGTACTGGGCCTGGGCCACTGGGCCCTGGGGCCTGGGCCTGGGCCCTGGGCCCTGGGCCCTGGGCCTGGACCTGGGCCCTGGGCCTGGGCCTGGGCCTGGGCCCTGGGCCTGGGCCTGGGGCCTGGGACCTGGGCCTGGGCCCTGGGCCCTGGGCCTGGGCCTGGGCCTGGGCCTGGGCCTGGGCCTGGGCCTGGGCCTGGGCCTGGGCCTGGGCCCTGGGCCTGGGCCTGGGCCCTGGGCCTGGGGCCTGGGCCCTGGGCCTGGGCCTGGGCCTGGGCCCTGGGCCTGGGCCTGGGCCTGGGCCTGGGCCTGGGGCCTGGGCCTGGGGGCCTGGGCCTGGGCCCTGGGCCCTGGGCCTGGGCCCTGGGCCTGGGCCTGGGCCTGGGCCTGGGCCTGGGCCTGGGCCTGGGCCCTGGCCTGGGCCTGGGCCTGGGCCCTGGGCCCTGGGCCCTGGGCCTGGGCCCTGGGCCTGGGCCCTGGGCCTGGGCCTGGGCCCTGGGCCTGGGCCTGGGCCCTGGGCCTGGGCCCTGGGCCTGGGCCCTGGGCCCTGGGCCTGGGCCTGGGCCTGGGCCTGGGCCTGGGCCTGGGCCTGGGCCCTGGGCCCTGGGCCTGGGCCCTGGGCCCTGGGCCTGGGCCTGGGCCTACACAGGCCTGGGCCTGGGGCCCTGGACCCTGGGCCTGGGCCTGGGCCCTGGGCCTGGGCCCTGGCCCTGGGCCTGGGCCCTGGGCCTGGGCCTGGGCCCTGGGCCTGGGCCCCGGGCCTGGGCCCCCTGGGCCTGGGCCTGGGCCTGGGCCTGGGCCTGGGCCTGGGCCCTGGGCCCTGGGCCCTGGGCCTGGGCCTGGGCCTGTTTTCCTGGGCCCTGGGCCTGGGCCTGGGCCTGGGCCTGGGCCTGAAGGCCCTGGGCCTGGGCCTGGGCCCTCAGGCCCTGGGCCTGGGCCCTGGGCCCTGGGCCTGGGCCACCTGGGCCTGGGCCCTGGGCCTGGGCCACTGGGCCCTGGGCCTGGGCCTGAGCCTGGGCCTGGGCCTGGGCCCTGGGCCTGGGCCCTGGGCCTGGGCCTGGGCCTGGGGCCTGGGCCTGGGCCTGGGCCTGGGCCTGGGCCTGGGCCCTGGGCCTGGGCCCTGGGCCCATAGGCCTGGGAACAGGCCTGGGCCTGGGCCTGGGCCTGGGCCTGGGCCTGGGCCTGGGCCTGGGCCTGGGCCTGGGCCTGGGCCTGGGCCCTGGCCTGGGCCTGGGCCTGGGCCCTGGGCCCTGGGCCCTGGGCCCCAGGGCCTGGGGCCTGAATTTTTGGGGTATGGGCCTGGGCCTGGGCCTGGGCCTGGGCCCTGGGCCCTGGGCCCTGGGCCTGGGCCCTGGGCCTGGGCCTGGGCCCTGGGCCTGGGCCTGGGCCTGGGGCCTGGGCCTGGGCCTGGGCCTGAATGCCTGGGCCTGGGCCTGGGCCTGGGCCTGGGCCTGGGCCCTGGGCCTGGGCCTGGGCCTGGGCCCTGGGCCTGGGCCTGGGCCTGGGGCCTGGGCCTGGGCCTGGGCCTGGGCCTGGGCCTGGGCCTGGGCCTGGGCCTGGGCCTGGGCCCTGGGCCTGGGCCCTGGTACTGGGCCTGGGTACTGGGGCCTGGGCCTGGGCCCTGGGCCTGGGCCCTGGGCCCTGGGCCTGGGCCTGGGCCCTGGGCCTGGGCCCTGGGCCACCTGGGCCTGGGCCTGGGCCTGGGCTGGGCCTGGGCCTGGGCCTGGGCCTGGGCCTGGGCCTGGGCCCTGGGCCTGGGCCTGGGCCCTGGGCCCTGGGTACTGGGACCCAGGCCTGGGGCCACGGGCCCTGGGCCTGGGCCTGGGCCCTGGGCCTGGGCCTGGGCCCTGGGCCTGGGCCTGGGCCTTTGAATGCCAGGCCTGGGCCCTGGGCCTGGGCCTGGGCCTGGGCCTGGGCCTGGGCCCTGGGCCTGGGCCTGGGCCTGGGCCTGGGCCTGGGCCTGGGCCCTGGGCCTGGGCCTGGGCCTGGGCCTGGGCCTGGGCCTGGGCCCTGGGCCACTTGGGCCTGGGCCCTGGGCCCTGGGTACTGCAGGCCTGGGCCTGGGCCTGGGCCCTGGGCCTGGGCCTGGGCCTGGGCCTGGGCCTGGGCCCTGGGCCTGGGCCCTGTGACCTGGGCCTGGGCCCTGGGCCCTGGGCCTGGGCCTGGGGCCTGGGCCCTGGGCCCTGGGCCTGGGCCCTGGGCCTGGGCCCTGGGCCCTGGGCCTGGGCCTGGGCCTGGGCCTGGGCCCTGGGCCTGGGCCACTGGGCCCTGGGCCTGGGCCTGGGCCTGGGCCTGGGCCTGGGCCTGGGCCTGGGCCTGGGCCTGGGCCTGGGCCTGGGCCTGGGCCTGGGCCTGGGCCTGGGCCTGGGCCTGGGCCTGGGCCTGAATACAGGCCTGGGCCCTGGGCCTGGGCCCTGGGCCCTGGGCCTGGGCCTGGGCCCTGGGCCTGGGCCCTGGGCCTGGGCCTGGGCCTGGGCCTGCGGGCCTGGGCCTGGGCCTGGGGCCTGGGCCTGGGCCCTGGGCCTGGGCCTGGGCCCTGGGCCTGGGCCTGGGCCCTGGGCCTGGGCCTGGGCCTGGGCCCTGGGCCCTGGGCCTGGGCCTGGGCCTGGGCCTGGGCCTGGGCCTGGGCCTGGGCCTGGGCCCTGGGCCCTGGGCCTGGGCCTGGGCCCTGGGCCCCCCTGACCCTGGGCCCTGGGCCTGGGCCTGGGCCTGGGCCTGGGCCTGGGCCTGGGCCTGGGCCTGGGCCTGGGCCTGGGCCTGGGCCTGGGCCCTGGGCCTGGGCCTGGTACTGGGCCTGGGCCTGGGCCTGGGCCTGGGCCTGGGCCCTGGGCCTGGGCCTGGGACCTGGGCCTGGGCCTGGGCCCTCGGGCCCTGGGCCCTGGGCCCTGGGCCTGGGCCTGGGCCCTGGGCCTGGGCCTGGGCCCTGGGCCTGGGCCCTGGGCCTGGGCCTGGGCCTGGGCCCTGGGCTGGGCCTGGGGCCTGGGCCTGGGCCCTGGGCCTGGGCCTGGGCCTGGGCCTGGGCCTGGGCCCTGGGCCCTGGGCCCTGGGCCCTGGGCCCTGGGCCTGGGCCTGGGCCTGGGCCTGGGCCTGGGCCTGGGCCCTGGGCCTGAGGCCCTGGACCTGGGCCCTGGGCCTGGGCCCTGGGCCTGGGCCTGGGCCTGGGCCCTGGGCCTGGGCCTGGGCCTGGGCCTGGGCCTGGGCCTGGGCCTGGGCCCTGGGCCCTGGGCCTGGGCCTGGGCCTGGGCCCTGGGCCTGGGCCTGGGCCTGGGCCCTGGGCCTGGGCCCTGGGCCCTGGGCCTGGGCCCTGGGCCTGGGCCTGGGCCTGGGCCTGGGCCTGGGCCTGGGCCTGGGCCTGGGTACTGGGCCTGGGCCTGGGCCTGGGCCTGGGCCTGGGCCTGGGCCTGGGCCTGGGCCCCTGGGCCCTGGGCCTGGGCCCTGGGCCTGGGCCCTGGGCCTGGGCCTGGGCCCTGGGCCTGGGCCTGGGCCCTGGGCCTGGGCCTGGGCCTGGGCCCCCTGGGCCTGGGCCTGGGCCTGGGCCTGGGCCTGGGCCTGGGCCTGGGCCCTGGGCCTGGGCCTGGGCCTGGGCCTGGGCCTGGGCCTGGGCCACTGGGCCTGGGCCTGGGAATGGGCCTGGGCCCCCGGACCTGGGCCTGGGCCTGGGCCCTGGGCCCTGGGCCCTGGGCCTGGGCCTGGGCCTGGGCCTGGGCCTGGGCCCTGGGCCTGGGCCTGGGACCTGGGCCCCCGGGCCTGGGCCCTGGGCCTGGGCCTGGGCCCTGGGCCCTGGGCCCTGGGCCTGGGCTGAGGGCCCTGGGCCTGGGCCTGGGCCCTGGGCCTGGGCCTGGGCTGGGCCTGGGCCTGGGCCTGAATTTTAGAGACCTGGGCCCCGGACCTGGGCCTGGGCCTGGGCCTGGACCCTGGGCCCCCAGACCTGGGCCTGGGCCCCTGGGCCTGGGCCTGGGCCCCCGGGCCTGGGCCCTGGGCCTGGGCCTGACCCTGGGCCCTGGGCCTGGGCCCTGGATTTTGGGTTTTGGGCCTGGGCCTGGACCCTGGGCCCCTGGGCCTGGGCCCCCCCGGACCCCCTGGGCCCGGACCTGGGCCCCTGGGCCTGGGCCCCCCAGGGCCTGGACCCTGGGCCTGGGCCCTGGGCCCCCAGACCCCTGGGCCTGGGCCCCTGGACCCCCGGGCCTGGGCCTGGGCCCTGGGCCTGGGCCTGGGCCTGGGCCTGGGCCTGGGCCTGGGCCTGGGCCTGGGGCCTGGGCCTGGGCCTGGGCCTGGGCCTGGGCCCTGGGCCCTGGGCCCTGGGCCTGGGCCCCTGGGCCCTGGGCCTGGGCCTGGGCCTGGGCCCTGGGCCTGGGCCCTGGGTACTGGCCCCTGGGCCTGGGCCCTGGGCCCTGGGCCTGGGCCTGGGCCCTGGGGCCTGGGCCTGGGCCCTGGGCCTGGGCCTGGGCCTGGGGCTGGGCCTGGGCCCTGGGCCTGGGCCCTGGGCCTGGGCCTGGGCCTGGGCCCTGGGCCCTGGGCCCTGGGCCTGGGCCCTGGGCCCTGGGCCCTGGGGGCCTGGGCCCTGGGCCTGGGCCTGGGCCTGGGCCCTGGGCCCTGGGCCCTGGGCCTGGGCCCTGGGCCTGGGCCTGGGCCCTGGGCCCTGGGCCCTGGGCCCTGGGCCCTGGGCCTGGGCCTGGGCCTGGCCCTGGGCCTGGGCCTGGGCCTGGGCCTGGGCCTGGGCCCTGGGCCCTGGGCCTGGGCCTGGGCCTGGGCCTGGGCCTGGGCCTGGGCCTGGGCCCTGGGCCCTGGGCCCTGGGCCCTGGCCCTGGGCCTGGGCCCTGGGCCCTGGGCCCTGGGCCCTGGGCCTGGGCCCTGGGCCCTGGGCCTGGGCCTGGGCCTGGGCCTGGGCCTGGGCCCCTGGGCCTGGGCCTGGGCCCTGGGCCCTGGGCCCTGGGGCCTGGGCCTGGGCCTGGGCCCTGGGCCTGGGCCCTGGGCCCTGGGCCCTGGGCCTGGGCCCTGGGCCTGGGCCTGGGCCTGGGCCTGGGCCTGGGCCTGGGCCTGGGCCCTGGGCCTGGGCCCCTGGGCCTGGGCCCTGGGCCTGGGCCCTGGGCCCTGGGCCCTGGGCCCTGGGCCTGGGCCTGGGCCTGGGCCTGGGCCTGGGCCTGGGCCCTGGGCCTGGGCCCTGGGCCTGGGCCTGGGCCCTGGGCCTGGGCCCCTGGGCCTGGGCCCTGGGCCCTGGGCCTGGGCCTGGGCCCTGGGCCTGGGCCTGGGCCCTGGGCCTGGGCCTGGGCCCTGGGCCTGGGCCTGGGCCCTGGGCCCTGGGCCCTGGGCCCTGGGCCCTGGGCCCTGGGCCCTGGGCCTGGGCCCTGGCCCTGGGCCTGGGCCCTGGGCCCTGGGCCCTGGGCCCTGGGCCTGGGCCCTGGGCCTGGGCCTGGGCCCTGGGCCCTGGGCCTGGGGCCTGGGCCTGGGCCTGGGCCCTGGGCCCTGGGCCCCTGGGCCCTGGGCCTGGGCCTGGGCCCTGGGCCCTGGGCCTGGGCCTGGGCCTGGGCCTGGGCCCTGGGCCCCTGGGCCCTGGGCCCTGGGCCTGGGCCTGGGCCCTGGCCCCCTGGGCCCTGGCCCTGGGCCCTGGGCCTGGGCCCTGGGCCCTGGGCCCTGGGCCCTGGGCCCCTGGGCCCTGGGCCCTGGGCCCTGGGCCTGGGGCCCCTGGGCCCTGGGCCCCCCTGGGCCTGGGCCCTGGGCCCTGGGCCCTGGGCCCTGGGCCTGGGCCTGGGCCTGGGCCTGGGCCTGGGCCCCTGGGCCCCTGGGCCCTGGGCCCTGGGCCCTGGGCCTGGGCCCCTGGGCCTGGGCCCTGGGCCCTGGGCCTGGGCCCCTGGGCCCTGGGCCCTGGGCCCCTGGGCCTGGGCCCTGGCCCTGGGCCTGGGCCCTGGGCCCTGGGCCCTGGGCCCTGGGCCCTGGGCCCCCTGGCCCTGGGCCCCCAGGCCCCTGGGCCCTGGGCCCTGGGCCCTGGGCCTGGGCCCCTGGGCCCTGGGCCCTGGGCCTGGGCCTGGGCCCCAGGCCCTGGGCCCTGGGCCTGGGCCCTGGCCCTGGGCCCTGGGCCCCCCTGGGCCCAGGCCCTGGGCCTGGGCCCTGGGCCCTGGGCCCCAGGGCCTGGGCCTGGGCCCTGGGCCTGGCCCCCTGGGCCTGGGCCCTGGGCCCTGGGCCCTGGGCCCTGGGCCCTGGGCCCTGGGCCAAGGCCCTGGGCCCAGGCCCCTAGGCCCCTGGGCCTGGGCCCAGGGCCTGGGCCCCCAGGCCCTGGGCCCTGGGCCCCCCTGGGGCCCCCTGGGCCCCCAGGCCTGGGCCCAGGCCCCAGGCCCCTGGGCCCCAGGCCCCTGGGCCCTGGGCCCTGGGCCCTGGGGCCCCCTGGGCCTGGGCCCTGGGCCCCAGGCCCAGGCCCTGGGCCCCAGGCCCCCCCAGGCCCCTGGCCCCCCCTAGGCCCCAGGCCTGGGCCCTAAGGCCCTGGGCCCCCAGGCCCCCAGGCCCCTTAGTTAAGTGTACAATTTTACTATGGTTTGGTCGTTGGTATATTTAGCTAAGTCCCTAATTTTATCATGATTTAGTCATATGAAAATTTACCATGACTTGGTCATATGAAAATTTACCATGACTTGGTCATATAGAAATTTACCATGATTTGGTCATGAAAATTTACCATGCCTAGGTCATAAGAAAATTTATGAAAATTTACCATGACTTGGTCATATAGAAAATTACCATGATTTAGTCATGAAAATTTGCCATGTCTAGGTCATAAGAAAATTTATGAAAATTTACCATGACTTGGTCATCTAGAAACTTACCATGATTTGGTCATGAAAATTTACCATGCCTTGGTCATAAGAAAATTTCTAAAAAATTTACCATGACTTGGTCATATAAAAATTTACCATGACTCGGTCATATGAAAATTTACCATGATTTGATCATTAAAATTTACCATGCCTTGGTCATAAGAAAATTTATAAACATTTACCATGACTTGGTCATATAAAAATTTACCATGACTTGGTCATATACAAAATTACCATGATTTCATCATGAAAATTTAGCATGCCTAGGACATAAGAAAATTTAAGGTCATATGAAAATTTACCATGACTTGGTCATATGGAAATTTACCATGACTTGGTCGTATGGAACATAGCATCCATTTATTTGGATAATACACAAATTTCAATGTAACAAGACCTGCATGCATTTACATTTCTTACATGGCCAAAAATCAAATAGAGAATATCAATAATATATTTATTTTAGGAGTTGCTAATTTTCACTTAAATTTTAGTTATATTGGACTCATGATTCAGATTTGTTGCAGCACTACAATGGAACACCAAAACAATGCAGACATTGATCAACACATTTATATGGCCTGAGCACTTCATTTTCATCTAAGTTGAGAATATATGATTCCTCCATGTGAAACTAAATCATGCATGTATATTTGCTTAGTTTTAATGCAGAGCAGTAAGTACCTAAAACGCTAAGGATAGACCATGTGCAAGATTTCCCTAAGATTAAGCAAGGGCAATATGTGGTAAGTGCTACCTAACTAATGGCACGAAGCATTTAGATTTTCCTTTCAAGAATTTTTTTATGGTGCCAATATCTCCAACTTATTACAACAGACTATTAAATCAATGGGCAATGTGTATTCACAAGATTCTCATATAACCCTCCAAGTAAAGCTTTTAGGCTACCAATAGTGCACAATATATATTTTTGGGACTCATATAAATGCTCAAAATTTGTTACATCAAATAACTATCTTGATAAAAAACCAAAGCTACGAGTCACTAACTTATATTAACAAATTACACATCATCACTGGATCGACATGATATATATTGCCCACCGCTTTACAACCCTCATCCTCATTTGCCAGTATTCAATTGATTTGTCTCCCTGCCACAAATAACCCATTAACCACCCTAATTATGGAAATTGGCCAATCTACTAGAAGAATTTTGAAATCATAACCAGCTTATATAGTAATAGTTGTACAAAAATTACAATTAACCACATCCACACCAACTCTGGCCTTAGTTATTTTTCAATTGCTCTACAGCTTTACTATACTTTATTTCTCATGAGGCAAATAGATTTCAATGGAAAATAATATTTCTCATGCCAACAAGTCATAGAAACCACAAAACAAGATGGAATTATCGATCTTAGGGGCAAATAGGAAGGTGCATCTAGAGCTCTAAGAGGGTCTGACTGTCGATACGGGACCTAGACGGTTACTCATCAGCACGGCTCCCGCTAGGACAAGGGCAATAAGGATGAATCCGAGTAGATAACGGATTGTCTTAGTTAGACAAATAGAAAGTAACTTCTATAGTAGGAGCAGAACTCTTCCTACTAGTCCGACTCGGATTAGAAACCATAGCTCTTGCTCCTTTCCCTCATAAAAAGGAGCCAGAGCACTTCTTTTGTAACAGACGAATAATACACAATCAGACATCAATCCAATGCAAAAGGCCAAGGCCAACTGGAGTAGAGCTTTTACTCGACGACGAGGGCTCGAACCAGGATAAACCGTGTGTCTCTTGCGTGAAACTGCCGAGTTCTAGTTATTCACCGAAATTAGAATCAACTGCTATGGAAACCCCATGGTAGGCTATCGTTGGCTAAACACTAACAGCTGGCGTGCCAGGTAGGGGCTTTCGGCGAATTTGACGTCAAAGCCTCGACGGACCTACACACCATGATTTTCCCAAGGGGATCGATCTTCATCTTCGGAAGCTGGGTCTGCGAAGCAGACAATCACGGAATTCTCCATAGTCGACTACTTCAACAACCCGAGCCAAAGATGCGGAAAATTTTTTCAAGACTCAAGCTAACTGAGAAGACTACAAATACAAGTCTACAAAGCATACCGAATTCTTTTTACTACGGCTTCAACAACTCGGCACAGATATATCAGAATGCCATCTAGAAGGCAACAAGATCTTATAGTCGCACTCCAAAGAACGCCTTTAGACAAGATAAGTACTCCATCCCCCTCCCTTTTCAATATGGTAGACCCTTAGAAGGGGAAAAGCCCGATCATCCACTTGATACTTGCAAAGAAGTATTCATGGTAAGGCAACCCCTAGTCTTCGCCAAATTCAACGACTACAAATCTTTAGAGGAATCGAGGCCGATATCCCACAGATTCTATCGCAAGAGAAAGGGAGACTGATAGCTAAAAAGCAGCAAGAGAAAGAAGAAACAAGAAAAGGGGAGGAAGGAGAAACCGAGTTCAAGAACGCAGGGAAGCATGGCGTAGATACTTAAGAAGACTTAGCCGAGTACAATCAAAGAAGGACCGAAAAAGAGGCCGAGAAAAGGCGAGCAAAGAAGAAGAGCCGACTCGATCCCCGTCGACAAGATACAAGAATTAATCAATAAAATTGACGCCATACAACGACCGAGTACCTCCTCGTCATATACCATCTGAACAGACAAGTCAAAGAAGTCAGAGAGTTTTCATATTTAAAAGATTATCAACTCTAAACCACAGCAGGAGAACTCAACCACATCACGGTTGGACTGAGAGAACAGGGGAAAACTAGGGAGGATTACCAACACCACCCCAAAGCCCTACCAGGATTATTTCAATATATGACAGCTAAGCAGATTTCGACTATAAACCAGAAAAGGCACCCAATAGATTCCCTTGCTTTACAGGAAGACTACTTACAGTCAAGTTACCTCACAAATTCAAACCATCCAATCATCCAACAGGAATTCACCCAATCGGAGAATGTTGCATCTTCCAAGAAAGATACATGAAGAAAGATAAACAAGAAAAGAAGAAAACAGGGAGAAGAAAGAAGAAGACAACCCAGCCGACAACGGTTTTTAAAATCCAAGAGCAACAGTATCAGTAATATTCTCAGGAGTCCTTGGTTCTAGAAGCAAACAAGAAGACAAACTTGCTTGGCGAATAATCATGGCAGCAGAACTAGCAACACCCAGATATCTAAACTGGTCTCCATATCTAATACAATTTTCACGTGAAGATCAATGGACAAGCGTTGAAAACAAAGGACTATATCCATTAGTACTGGGACCAACGATGGCCGCCATAACAATAACCAAAGTACTCATCGATGGAGGAGCAGGACTCAACATCATATTTGCTGACACCTTGAAAAAGATGGGACCAGAGTTCTCAAAGATGATCACACCTACAAGCATACCGTTCTATGGAATAGTACTCGGGAGACCGGCCATGCCTCTCGGACAGATTACATTACTAGTAACTTTCAGAACTCCCACAAATTACTGCACAGAACTCATCAAGTTTGAAGTCACAGATTTCGAATCATCATATCACGCAATATTGGGAAGATCAGCACTAGCAAAATTCCTGGCTATACCACACTATCCATACCTACTACTCAAGATGTCAAGACCACATGGAGTACTTTCTCTCAAAGGAGATCTAAAACGAGCCCATGAATACAGATATCCTTGAAAGTACAAGAGGAAATCAACTCGGCAACAGTAGAAATAAGAACAGAAGAACTAGAAATCCCGGCCAAAAACCAAAGCACCCTGTTGACGGTCCTTAATGATCAAATCCAACCGTCAACTAATCTTCCAAAATGATATAAAACCAATCCATCTACTTAGAGTAGGGCTTTAACTAACGAATTCCATGAGTTTTGGTGAATCAATGGTTTTACAGGTAAACACTGGAAAAGACACACTTTTGAGCTACACCGCAATGTAGAATGCCAGAATGGACACCACGGCAACACAAGAACATTCCGTAGAAGACGAGAAGTCACCACACCACGGGGGGCCCGGGGGGGGCCAGGCAGACCGACCGGGTCCGGCCCCCGACCGGGTTTGGTCGGTCAGGGCAACCCCGGTTGCGCCCCGGTTCGCCCAGTTTACTCCACCGCCTTTGAGGAATGATCTCCACCATCCGTCAAGGTCGGTTTGATCCAAGGGCTCACGTTGATTCGCTAGGGCTATAAAAGGAGAGGCACACCCCCCATGGAGGAGAATCCAAGAGAAGAAGAGAAGAGCTTTAGCTAGAAAACCTAATTAGGATTCTCGAAGGTGTCCCTTGAATGGATGACCTCTCGAGTTAGCATTCCAAGAGAGAGCTAGTTCTATACCTCTAGAAGCTAGTTCTTGGAGAGGGAGAGAAATAGAGTTTAAAGAGAAAGTTTTGGAGGAGTATCGGCTGTCGGTGCTACCTCTACGGCTTGTATCCGAGACTACTTGGGAGTCAACTTCTGTGTTCAAGTAAGTAACATTGTTTATTCTGTTTTGCTAGTTTATGACTCTTTTAAGTACTTTAATCCTTATAGCTCTTCGGTTAGAGTAGTATTCGTAGTGTAAGCATGGTGCTTAGACTCCGTTGCTCGTAGATGTACCCTATTGTCCGGATTTGGTGGTAGCTCACGGAGGTGACTTATAGCTCCGTTGAATCTTACTTATTCCACTATCCCGTCAAGAGGCCTAGCAGGAGAATAGTTGGTAGTTAAGTATAGTTCTATACGTGCTTATCCTATCCAACTCCCTAGTGAAACATTTTAATCATAATTTACTTGAGCCCTGAACTAGAAGCCCTAGTTGTCCCCTCTATATCCCTACCTTCTACAGCCTTGTTTGCTACTCGGTTGGTTAAGTGTAGTTTAGAAGACCCTCACACATCTTCCTTTGGGTTCGACATTAAAACTGGGTATACTTATCCGGTGTGAAGTGCTACAACGTATCCGTGCGCTTGCGGGGAATTATTCAAGAGGCATTAACAGATACCAACAAGCATTTCGGCGCCGTTCTCGGGAAGACATCGCTGAGATCACTCTGAACTTATCTTAACCTGTATTATAATCATATCTTTTCTTTGTAGACTATCACTCTTTACCTTTTTCATTTCTCTTTACCTTTTCTATCCTTCAATGGATCAACTTAATTCCACGCCTATCTATAAATATAACTTCATGAGCCTACGCTTAGGGCCAGAGCTATCCGCAAAGCCAATCTTAGCCTCTGACTATAAGCTACGCCCATGTTTAATAGACATGGTCAGAAACCAATCTTTCTTAGGAGAAGACAATGCTAGCCCTTATTCTCACCTCAATGAATTCGAACAAACCTATGCGTGTTTGCGCATTAAGGATATGTCCGATGAGACTATCTGATGAAAGCTTTTTCCTTTCTCTTTGACTAGAGAAGCTAGACATTGGTATGATCTCCACGTTGAGAGTGTTAAAAGTGACTGGGAAGCATTATGTGCTGAATTCTGCCTTCAATTCTATCCTATTTCTAGGGTAGTAGATCTCCGCTTAGAAGTCCTATCCTTTAGACAAGAGAAGAAGGAGACTTTAATCGAAGCCTAGGAACGCTTTAACTGCTTAACTCATTTTGGACCTAGTCTATCCATTCCAGACCCCGTTCTACTTCAATATTTCTATAAGGGTCTGAATAGAAAAACCATGAAATTCCTCAACCTTGCTTCTGGAGGATCATTCTTGCATATCACTCCTGATGTTGCAAGAAATGTCCTTACAAAAATTCATGAAAATGAAGCATCTTTAAAGAAGCTAGCAGAGGAAGAAGATCCGATAGTTGATCAGGAATCCACACCTACCACATCTCAACCTGCAACTATCAATAAGCTTGAACCACAGGAGGAGGAAGAAATTCCACTTCCAAAATTCATGCTCGAGAACGAGGATGATATATTTGCTGATTATGGAAACACCTCGAATTATTATGCTATTAGGAGACCACCGAAGTCAACGAAGTCGTCACTTAGTAACAGAGTCTTGAATTCTTCTGAGATGGCTTTCCTTAAGCAAAATGCTAAAGAGCTTATGTCGATTATAAGCAATGATTGGTTGAATGAGTTAGAGCTTTCCTCTGATATCATCCGAGTTGATTTTTCATCAACCACCATACCTTGCCGAATCCACAAGGGATCTTTTGAAGCATTATACAACCCTGTTGTGGGAGTTAACATCATGTCTGCAACATTTGCTCAAGATCTTTTAAAAGACATGCCCTTAACCCCAACAACAAAGTTTATGAAAAGTTCTTTAGGCCATCTTATTTCAAGTTTTGGAATTCTCTATGTCTTACCTATTTATGTTAAGGAGATAAGTGTTCATTTGAGCTTCTATGTCTTTGATGTCATAGAGTTTGACGTATTGATTGGACAGCCTATAGCGAGACTTGCAAGAAGGACAAGAAGGGAATTTGAACATTAGCCTTGAGAAGAATTTTAAACTGCCTATATCATAACTCGTGTTCTTAATAGTGAGACTGAGTCACTTCCTGAGCCTGATCCTATGGAAGAAGTCTTAGAAACCACCCTTGAATCATCTTTCGAACCAGATTTCGAGGATGATCCCGAACCACTAGAAGAGGAAGGAGATAGTACGCTAGAACCTAACCCTCTAGATGAGTCTCGAGGAACCACCTAAGCCTCCCATAGAGCTCAAACCCTGCTTCTCCGGACTTAAATATGCTTTCCTAAATAATGATCGAGAATCTCCTGTAATAATTAATGACAAACTCTCTCGAAAAAGGAGACCTTCCGTTTGATCATAGTCTTAGAAAAGTATAGATCTGCTTTTGGCTATTCACTCCAAGATCTTAAAGGAATCAGTCCTGTTCTTTGCACCCATCGCATTCCTACAGACCCTGAGATAACACCCTCTAGAGAACCACAACGTAGATTGAATAATGCGATGAGAGAGGTTGTTAAGAAAGAGGTTTTGAAACTGTTACATGTCGGGATCATATATCCCGTGCCACACGGTGAGTGGGTAAGCCCTGTACAAGTTATGCCTAAAAAGGGAGGCATGACGGTTGTTAGAAATGACAAGAATGAAATAATTCCACAAAGAACTGTCACGGGATAGTGGATGTGTATTGATTACCGAAAGCTAAACAAGGCAACAAAGAAAGATCATTTTCCACTTCCCTTCATTGATGAGATGTTGGAAAGATTGGTGAATCATTCTTTCTTTTTTGTTTTCTTGATGGGTATTCGGGATATCATCAAATACTAATCCACCCCGAGGACCAAAGCAAAACCACATTTACATGTCCATACAGAACTTATGCCTACCGTAGAATGTCTTTTGGACTATGTAATGCTCCACTTCATTTCAAAGATGCATGGATGTCTATATTTCTTGATTTGATTGAAGTGATAATGGAGTTTTCATGGATGACCTTTTCTGTATATGGAAAAACTTTTGACAAATGCCTTGAAAACTTAGATAAGGTTTTGCAAAGATATGAAGAAAAGCACCTAGTTCTTAATTGGGAAAAATGGTGTCCGAGAGAGGGATAGAGGTAGACAGAGCTAAAATTGAAGTAATTGAACAACTACCTCCTCCCGTTAATGTCAAGGGAATTCAAAGCTTCCTAGGTCATGCAGGCTTTTATAGACGGTTCATACATAACTTTTCATACATTGCTAGACCTCTAACAAACCTGCTAGCTAAGGATGCTCCCTTTGAATTTGATGACGCTTGTTTAAAAGCTTTTGAAACCCTTAAGAAAGCGCTCATCTCTGCACCAATCATTCAATCCCCTGATTGGTCGCTACCTTTTAAATTGATGTGTGATGCAAGTGATTATCTTTGTGGGGGCGTGTTGGGACAAACTAAGGAAAAGAAACATCACGCAATCACATATGCTAGCAAAACTTTGACAGGACCTCAACTTAATTATGCAACTACTGAAAAGGAGCTTCTGGCTGTTGTTTTTGCTATAGACAAGTTTAGATCTTACTTAGTAGGAGCAAAAGTAATTGTTTATACTGATCATGCTGCTCTTAAATACCTGCTCACTAAGAAAGATGCTAAACCCCGACTCATAAGATGGATTTTGCTACTCCAAGAATTTGACTTAGAAATAAAAGATAAAAAGAGGAGTAGAAAACCCACATTGCCGATCACTTGTCTAGAATGCGGTTTAAGAATATGCAGGAACTACCAATCAATGACTCTCTTCGACACGACACGCTCTACGCCATCTCCAGGTCGGAACCCTGGTACGCGAATATTGTCAATTTTATGGTTGCAGGATATGTACCCCCGGGAGCGGACAGGAGAAAGCTTATTTATGAAAGTCATCTACATATATGGGATGATCCTTATCTCTTCCGAGTATGTGCTAATGGACTACTCCGAAGATGTGTGCCCACTGAGAAAGGACTATAGATCATTGAAAAATGTCATTCATCACCATATGGAGGTCATTATGGCGCATTTCGAACCCATGCAAAGATCTGGCAAAGTGGATTCTTTTGGCCAACCATGTATGAAGACACCAAGAATTTCGTCCGAAGATGTGGAGCATGTCAGAGGCACAGCAATATCAACTCAAGAGATGCTATGCCCCTCACCAACAATATTCAGATCGAGCTCTTTGATGTCTGAGGAATCGATTACATGGGACCATTCCCAAAGTCAGGCAACTATGAGTACATTCTAGTGGCAGTTGATTATGTCTCAAAATGGGTAGAAGCACAGCCATGCAAAGCTGCCAATTCTACAAATTTCAAGAAGATATTTCAGGAGATAATATTTCTAAGATTCGGTGTTCCAAGAATGGTGATTAGTGATGGAGGAACTCACTTCATTGACAAAGACTTTCATAACTACTTAATGAAGCAAGGGATTCAACATCACGTGGCTACTCCTTACCATCCTCAAACAAGTGGCCAAGCTGAGACTTCTAATAAGCAAATCAAGAATATCCTACAGAAGACAGTTAATGAGATGGGAACTGCTTGGAAGGAGAAGCTACCAGACGCACTATGGGCATACCGAAACGCCTACAAGACACCTCTTGGCATGTCACCTTATCGGTGGTCTATGGCAAGACTGTCATTTGCCAATAGAGCTCGAGTTCAAAGCTCATTGGGCAATCAAGAAATGGAATATAGATCTCGAGGGCTCTTTGGAACGAAAAGAAAGATGCAACTCTCGAGAACTAGATAAATGGAGAGAAAAAGCATATCATAACTCGAAGATCTATAAAGAGAGAACAAAAGGTGGCATGATAAGCGAATCAAGAAGAAGAGCTTCAATCCGGAGATAAGGTGCTATTATTCAACTCCGTGGTGAGATTATTCAGACATGGAAAGCTACGAAGCAAGTGGGAAGGACCATTCACGGTGGTAAATTCGTCATCACATGGAGCGGTGACACTTCAAAACCATGAAGGTACGTTATTCAAGGTAAATGGCCAACGTCTTAAAATTTTTCTAGAACCTTCTAGACCATCTGAGGAATTGGATGGAATTTATTTCTTAACTTTTCCCTAATTTATTAAAAATAAAACCCCATCGCGAATTGGGTCGCGACGGGAGAAAATTTAGAGAGAAAATGGGCCGAGAAAGCACCCCGCGAAAGGGCACCGGAAACTAGGCCAGGGTGGGACCGGCTGGTCCCACCCCAGACCGGTCGGTCTCCCCAGGTGCCACCTCGGGGTCCGCCGCCTCTCGTTGCGAAGCTTGTTCCGTTAGGGTTCCGAATATTCGGCCGTGATCCGTATCCGCCGCCGCCTTATCACGATAGATGCTCGGGATAGATTAGGATGGAATGACCCCTACCCCAAGGAACCAGGACTATATAAACAAGCCCCTAGGGTCATTCTCCCCTCATCCCAAGAGCTCTCCTCTCTTAGCCCCAGCAAGAAAGCTCTCCAATCTTTCCATCTCCCACCAAATGGCCAACCCAAGCCTCCCCTACACCGTTGAAGAATCGGAGGAGGTCCTCCCCCTGGCGATCATCCCACCAAAGCAGCTGGCGGTGGTGCCACCGAAGGCTATCGTCCCGGTGCCATCGAAGGAGGTCGTCCGAGCTCGGCCGCAAGGAGCTCCATTGGAGGAGGCGCGCCGCCCAAGCCATCGGGAGGCCGACCATTGCGCCCCTGACCCCTCGGCCGCTTCTCGAAGATAAACCTCGCCCGCTCGGTCGCCCTAGCATCTCTCTCCCCCAGGGCACCAAGTTACTATCTGCAAAGAGGGGAGAGGCTGTTGGGTGTCACCACCAAGTTTGGGGTGGTGGACCGGAGCGAAAGTACACCACAGAGAAGGAGCGAGTAACCCTGGATGGTGTACGGGTGGATCCCACCAAAGTCAAGTTCACTCCACCACCAAGAGCTGATCCAGAGCCGCCGAAGAAGAAAGCAAGGACTGCACAAGCCCCGCGACAACCTCGACTCAACCTAGGCACGCTAGAGACTAGGATAGACCTGCAAGGCCGTACGCTGTCAAGGGTGCTCGACACCCTGACCACGGCTGTGCAACGCATAACTAATCTAGAGCTGAAACAGGAAGAGATGCGTCTCAAGAATAAGGCGCTAAAGGCTAGGGTTGAGGAGCTAGAAAAGAAGGACTAGAGATAGAGATATATAGGCACACGTGAGTCAGTTTATTAGTTTGCTTAATTAGTTCATTAGTAGTTTGATTAGTTCAATTAGTTAATTCCTTTATTCATTCATTGTGTAATAAATATGCCTCATCTATAATAAAGAATTAAGTTTTAGAGTCATCATCTCTCTCTAGATATATGTTTTATTTTTGTCTCCACCTTGTTGTGCACAAAAGGAAACAGAAAATAAGTGTGGGGGAGATAACCAATCGAGAACACAGGAAAAGAACATCTACGGGAGTCGCACGCACTCCAAAGCACTCTCATTTATTGATAACTAAGCTTAATTGAATATCCTTTAATAAAACATGATTACACCTCAAGTCTGAATGGCTTAGTCATAACTTAAGGCAAGAATCACATAAATTCATCTCCTGTACACTTGCAGCTGTTGAGAACTCTTTATAGGGACCCCAATGCTTCTTAAGTTGTTGACAAGTATGAGATAGTAAAACATAAAAACCTAAATTTCTCTGCCTGGTTATTGGAGCTTTTATTTCAAAAAACACAAAAAAACACTAGCTAAGCTACTCCTCTATGGTTTTAAAATGCCTATAGAGCCATACATGATTATAACTTGCTACATAAGTTACTTATTTTGCACTGAGCTCTGTCAGCCTTTGAGACCCATGTTGTAGAGACTTATCATGCTCTCAAGATCAAGATCCACTTACACTCCATATATGCACTATCCCTACACTAGGGGTAGGCGCAGCTTTTTCCATCCACACAAAAAATGTGCTGCTCTTTGCTCGAGAGTACGCACAAAAAAAAAAGATCTTTGGTAAGAATACGTTCATCTATGCTCTAACATTATCAGAAATCTCTGTCTTGCATAAAGTTTTCGTGCAGGATGACATGGGCTATGCAGAAGAAAAAAGAGAGTTAAAAAAAAAAAAAAAAAGGACAAGGGTCCAAATGTTAAAAAGAACAAAAGGCACAGAGATGCCTAGCTCTCTAGAAAAAGAAAGAAAAAAAAAATTCAAGATAGCCCATTGTCTCCAAGCACTCCAATTCAAGCAAAAGAGATATATCCTTCAAGAGTATGAGCATAAGTAGAACAAGATAGCCACCATATATTCCACACACATGCACATCTTGATCTAAGAGTATGACACTTCTCTCCTTGGGACTCTTACGCTGGCTCGGTAACGTGTAAGGTAAGTATACTATTCCTTGTCAAACCTTCAAACTTCACATAAGCCTATTAGAGGTAGGTTGTAAGGAAAGGCATCACTTATTCATGCCTAAGTGAGATCCACAAATACCACATATAATGAGTGATTTGAGAGTACCACATTGAGGAGCAGGTAAGCTATATATTTATTTCAAAAATCTTACAAAAAAACCTCCAATGGTCCTAGCAGCGAGATAAAGGTAATCTGTTCGACTGTTCTACTTTTCAACTTCTATGCGTTTCCGCACCATGATACGCCTCATATAGGGCGCCTTGGGTGCCTGCAGATGGAACGGTGGGCAGAAATAGGCCGTGTACTAGCGTTTCCGGAGAATCAGTGGAAAACGGATAAAACCGCCACGTCCGCGCGGGTCCGGCCGGCATCGCGGATGGCTAATGGGGTGCCCAAGACGCTCCATGCATTTTCGTACTGCGATACGCCCGATATAGGGCACCCCGGGCGCCTGTAGACAGAACGGTGGGCAGAAATAGGCCGTGTACTAGCGTTTCCAGAGAATCGGCGGAAAACGGACAAAACCGCCCCGTCCGCGTCGGTCCGGTCGGCATCGCGGATGGCTAGCGGGGTGCCCAAGACGCTCCATGCGTTTCCGCACTACGATACGCCCGATATAGGGCACCTTGGGCACCTGCAGACGGAACGGTGGGCAGAAATAGGCCGTGTACTAGCGTTTCCGGAGAATCGGCGGAAAACGGACAAAACCGCCCTGTCCGCGCGGGTTCGGCCGGCATCGCGGATGGCTAGCGGGGTGCCCAAGACGCTCTATGTGTTTCTGCACCACGATACGCCTGATATAGGGCGCCCCGGGCGCCTACAGACGGAACGGTGGTAGAAATTGGCCGTGTACTAGCGTTTTCGGAGAATCGGCCGAAAACGGACAAAACCGCCCCGTCCGCGTGGGTCCGGCTGGCATCGCGGATGGCTTGCGGGGTGCCCAAGACGCTCCATGCATTTCTGCGCCACGATACACCTGATATAGGGTGCCCCGGGCGCCTGCAGACGGAACGATGGGTAGAAATAAGCCGTGTACTAGCGCTTCCGGAGAATCGGCCGAAAACGGACAAAACCGCCCCGTCCGCGTGGGTTCGGCCGGCATCACGGATGGCTAGCGGGGTGCCCAAGACGCTCCATGTATTTCCGCGCCGCGATACGCCCGATATAGGGCACCCCGGATGCCTACAGACGGAACGGTGTGCAGAAATAGGCCGTGTACTAGCGTTTCCGGAGAATCGACCGAAAATGGACAAAACCGCCCCGTCCGTGCGGGTCCGGCTGGCATCGCGGATGGCTAGCGGGGTGCCCAAGACGCTCTATGCGTTTCCGCACCATGATACGCCTCATATAGGGTGCCTTGGGTGCCTGCAGATGGAACGGTGGGCAGAAATAGGTCGTGTACTAGCGTTTACGGAGAATCGGTGGAAAGCGGATAAAACCGCCACGTCCGCTGGTCGGCCGGCCGGCATCACGGATGGCTAATGGGGTGCCCAAGGCGCTCCATGCATTTTCGCCTTTGCGATACGCCCGATATAGGGCACCCAGGCGCCTGCAGGGCGGGCGGTGGGCAGAAATAGGCCGTGTACTAGCGTTTCCAGAGAATCGGCGGAAAACGGACAAAACCGCCCCGTCCGCGTGGGTCCGGCCGGCACCGCGGATGGCTAGCAGGGTGCCCAAGACGCTCCATGCGTTTCCGCACTACGATACGCCCGATATAGGGCACCTTGGGCGCCTGTAGATGGAACGGTGGGTAGAAATAGGCCGTGTACTAGTGTTTCCGGAGAATCGGCGGAAAACGGACAAAACCGCCCTGTCCGCGCGGGTTCGGCCGGTATCGTGGATGGCTAGCGGGGTGCCCAAGAAGCTCTATGTGTTTCCGCACCACGATACGCCTGATATAGGGTGCCCCGGGCGCCTGCAGATGGAACGGTGGCAGAAATTGGCCGTGTACTAGCGTTTCTGGAGAATCGGCCAAAAACGGACAAAACCGCCCCGTCCGCGTGGGTCCGGCTGGCATCGTGGATGGCTAGCGGGGTGCCCAAGACGCTCCATGCATTTCTGCACCACGATACACCCGATATAGGGTGCCCTGGGCACCTACAGATGGAACGGTGGGTAGAAATAGGCCGTGTACTAGCACTTCCGGAGAATCGGCCGAAAACAGACAAAACCGCCCCGTCCGCGTGGGTTCGGCCGGCATCACGGATGGCTAGCAGGGTGCCCAAGACGCTCCATGCATTTCTACGCCACGATACGCCTGATATAGGGCACCCCAGATGCCTACTGAGACGGGCGGTGGGCGAAATAGGCCGTGTACTAGCGTTTCGGAGAATCGACCGAAAAGCGGACAAAACCGCCCCGCCCGTGCAGGTCCGGTGGCATCGCGGATGGCTAGCGGGGTGCCCAAGATGCTCTATGCGTTTCCGCACCATGATACGCCTCATATAGGGCGCCTTGGGTGCCTGCAGATGGAACGGTGGGCAGAAATAGGCCGTGTACTAGCGTTTCCGGAGAATCGGTGGAAAAGCGGATAAAACCGCCACGTCGCATCGATGGGTCCGGCCCGGCATCGCGGATGGCTAGTGGGGTGCCCAAGGCGCTCCATGCATTTTTCGCCTTTGTGATACGCTGATATAGGGCACCCGGGTGTCGGCGATATCTGGTCGGCAGACCTACCTTGGGGGTGCCGAGGTAGTAGATGAGATCGAGGGTGGTGAGGTGCGCGAGATCAAGAGCAAGAAAGTAACACGAGACACGGGTTTAGACGGGGTTCGGGCCGTCGAGGTGACGTAAAACCCTAGTCTGTGTTACGGTTGTGGATTATGATCGGGGAACAATCTGTTTTGGAGGGGGTCCCTGCCCGCCTTATATAGTCGGGGGCAGGGTTACAAGATCAATCTAATCTTGCTTTCCCCGATCGGCACCACACCCGGCCGACCGGGGAAATCCTAGGTTCAAGGAAAGCGATCGCCCGATGATCTAGGCGGATCATATATGCATGCCGAGTCTTGCGCCTTACTCCATGGTCTTCTGGTAGCGCTCGGCATGGTCTTCTCGGGCTGGGCCTTTGCCGACCGCTCGGCCCAGGCCCTCGGCTGAGGATACCCGGGGGGGCAATCCCCACAGCTAGTCCCCGAGCAGCTTGCGTGTCTCAACCCAAGGTTGGGAACCATTCAGCGTCTTCCTTGGTGCCGGCAATTCTTCCGACCAGTGTCGAGGGGGGTGCGAAGGTCGATCGACGGATCCGACGAGTCGTGGTGGTCGGCGTCGTCGAGGCCGACCCGTGCGGTCTTTGGAGGGAGGCGGGCTGCGCCGTGGAACACACGGCGGTCGCTGCGGTTGAGAGGAACGCAGGAGGTCCCCTGTCGGGAGGCGCGAGCTGCTCAGAGAAAAAAAGAAAAAGAAAGATCTCCGGCATACGGGTCCCGTGTACCACGTCAGGTCGCTTCCGGCGACGTGTACCACGTAGTCCCCGAGACTGGTAGTAGGCGAGGCATGAGACTGGTGCCAGGATCAAATTTGTCAAAGTATGAGTTGTTGAATCTTCGACTGTGCAGTCCCCCGAGACTGCTTGTCATCTTCTAGGGTCCAAACTTTGGTTTTACGTCGGGTGCGGGGCCTGCGACCAGCGGTCAAAGCCGGTGGGCCGCCCCTTTGGGCCTAGCATCTTTGGGAAACATCGCGCGCGGTCCCAGCCCCGGCGGATAACCATGGAGCGGCGGCGGCGGTTTCCCACGGAAGGAAGCGCGGCGCGGCGCTGCGCCCGACACCGCTATTCTGAGATCTATTTTAAGACCGGGCATGGCCTTTCGGTCACACTCTTTGCCTTCCTCTCGACGCCTCGCAAACCCGCTGCCTCTTCGCCTTCCTCTGCACAACCAACTTTTCTCTCCCACATCACCGGCGCTCCCAATCGAAACCTAGATCCGAAATGGCGGCGGCAAGGGGCAAAAAGCGTGGTTCCTTGGGCGGCGGCGGCGCATCGGGCGCGGGCGGAGATCCGGGCGTGGAGGTCCGCCCCTAACGCGGAGGTGGAGTGGGCTACTTCGACCTGCACGCGGGCGGTCCTCGATGAGCTCGTCCGCGACGGAGTCTTTGCTCGACGAGGCGCCCGGTGGCGCCCCCGTGGGTGAGTCCTTCCCCACCCCGTCGAAGCGGTAATGAGCTCGTAGTGTTTGCGGATTATTTCCGCCGCGGGTTCGGGCTGCCGGCGCACCCCTTCCTCCGGAAGCTTCTTGCATACTACAAGATCCGGCTCATTCATCTCCACCCCAACTCCATTCTTCATCTTTTCTGTCTTCATCCATTTTTGCGAGGCTTTTCTCGGCATTCCTCCCCACTTCAACCTCTTCCGCCATCTCTTACACTTGAGGGCGTTCACGAACCGGCTCACCCAAGGTGGTTGGTGGCCTCTATCTTTGTCTTCGGGACGGGATGAGGAACCAGTATCTGGGACTGCCCCTCAGCTCTTCCATCAAGGGATGGAACACCCAATGGTTCGTCGTCAGCAACCCCGCTCCACAGATCTCCAATGAGGTAAACGAGTGGTGGGCGCCAACGCCAACTGGTCCGAGCGGCCATCATCCGCCGACATGGTGTAGGTGGAGGAGGCTGCTTTCGGCATCATCCGCCCCATGAACTGACGGGAGTGGCGGTGGCTATCGGCTTCGTCTTTGCGGCGCATCCAGCCATGCAAGGGGCGCGAGCACCGGGAATGCAGTACTCGGGGACAAGGACCTGGCGTGAGGCGCCGGAGGCGATCTCTAAGGAGGTTCTCTTGCGGCGGCTCACGCCGTTTTTTGTCCGAGGTACCCGGTGAGGAGCTCGGGTATGCAGAAGCCCTACGGCTGGGCAATCCGCGACCCGGCCCGGTGAGTTTCTGCTTTGTTATAGTATTATGTGTTTGATTGGCCGACTGCTCAAGCCGCCGTTTATGCAGGATCGAGCCGTTTATGTGTCGGATGTGCCCGACGGCACCTGGCCGACCTGGTGTAGACCGGCGGCGATCAATGGAGAAATCCGCAAGATTGCGGAGGACGATGAACGAGGGGACGGCCGAGAAGGGCAGTCCCCAAGCGTCGAGCCAAAGGGCCCGTCGGCGAAGGGTGGCTCGGAGGAGGCCTTCGCCGAAGAGGCGCAAGAAGGAGACCGTGCCCCCTGCCTCGTCTGTTCGAATCGGCGAGGAGCGAGGGGGGGTAGCGAGCCGTCATCCTCTCGGATGACGAAGATCGAGGACACGGAGGCGTTGGACGAAGCGCGTCCGGCGTCGATCGGCGTCGAAGATCGGCGACTCTGCGCGACCGGTGTTTGAGAAAATGCCGACCGCGGGGGCGCCGCCAAGACGGCCGGCGGCCATCGGTGCCGCCCGACCCGACCGACCGAGGGCGGGCAGCTCGAGGCCCCGGCGTTTCAGCGCTTCGGCACCGCCCGATCCGACCTGTAAGTACCAACTTCGTTCCTTTTTTGTTCCCTGGTGTTGTCCAGGTTTGGCTTAGGAGTTTCTGTTGCAGTGATCCGTGGAGGAAGACCCGGCCGTGCGGGGAGGATGACACTGGTCGTCCCAGAGACAGCCCACCCGTGTGGCCGATGCGGGGTGATTCCCGACCAGCCGATTGGGGCTGAGGGGGGCGCGATCCCCGGCCCTTTCGGGCGCGGAGGCTGCCGCCCCCTGCTCGCGGCCGACCGGCAAGGGAGGGCGCTCAAGCGGCCCGCTCGGTGCCCGTCCGTCATCCGCCCGATAAGGGCGGCGCCACGGCGGAGGCCGTATTGAGGGCGAGCCCGAGCCGGAGGAAGTGATGCGGGAGGTGCCTGCGCCGCGCGAGCCGGCGCGGCTCTGCCGCCACGTTCTACATCGACCCCGGGGTGAACGGGTGGAGGTGGTGGACGACAGATCGCCCGTCAGTGAATACCAGAATCGGCGTCCGATCTCGAGGGCTGCTTTCAGCGCCGAGCTACGGTAAGTAATCATATTATGCGTTTGATAGTGTTGCGAGCTTATGTCGAATATGTATGTAGGAGCTGGCCCGTGCCGCTGAGGACGCGGCACGTCTGCTGGAGCAGTCGGCGCCTGCCTACGAAAAAATGAAGGCCGACAACGGCGGCTTCTCCGTGAAAGACCAGCGGGGGAGTCGGTCGGCCTGCTTTCGGCGCAATCGAAGGCCGTTCGTGAGGCATTTTAAGCTGGCTGGCCGGCGGTGGAAGAGCTGGAGCGCGAGAACGCTCAGCTCGTGGAGGCGGCCGCCGCCAGCGATCAGCGCCAGCGGCGCGGGCAGACACTTTGCAGGCGCGGGTGACCGGTATGTTTTCCCCTACCTTCCTTTCAGCGCTCTTGTGTGATACGTGGCTGACTTGTGCTCGGCCTGCGGCTCTTGAAGGCGAAGCTGCAAAGATCTCAGCGGCTCGTTGAGGAGGCGACCCGTGAGGCGGCCAAAGCTACCCGGGTCGGCGGAGGCAGCCCGGTCCGAGGCACAGCGTAAGTGCTATCGTCTTTTGCTTTGTTTACCCGATTGCTGTGTCGGGGTTTCAACACTTGTTCCGCGGTTGTGCGGGAGAATCTGCGGCGGCCCAGGCGGATTTGAAACGGCGTCTCGCGGCCGCTGAGGAGCGGATGGAGGACACCATCGTCCACCGACCCCACTGTTGAATCTCGTCGATCCGGACGGGGGGTTTACGACCGGGGCGTGCTCGGGGGGCGCTATCCTTGATGTCACGCTTCACAGTGCGATGCCAGGCCGTTCTACAACAAACACGTGTGTTTGTTCACGGAGCGACCTGCGCTGCTGCTGGAACCTGTATTTGGCGCTGGTCGGTCGCACTATCCCCGGGTGGAGTTATCCCGGGTCGAGGCGGGTTTTGCCGGACCAAGTCGATGCCGCCGACCCGAGGAGAAGCTGGCGCCGAGTCCTCCGATGCTTTGCCGTCAAGGTGGTGGAGGACTGGACCTGTTCGGCGGCGACGCCGAGGCCGACGCGCCCTAGGAGAAGAGCGTTAGAATTAACTTATGTATTGCGTGTGGAGACGTATACGTAAATGATGTTAATATCATTTTTGTTATGCATGTAAAGTGTTTGCCGTAATGCCCTGCAGTGTGTGACTTTGTCGTCTTGCCGGACCGGCCCAAGTTTCCTAGTATCTCATAGCGCTAAGGGTATGTTCCTTGTATTGCGCGTAGAGAGGGTACCAGGGTCCCCCAGGAACCGCTGCTGGCCTTTCCATAACGCAGAGCGCCGAGCTGCTAGCACGTGTAGGTTTGGGCCGGGAGCAGGGGTTGCTCCGATCGGTTTGAGTTAAAGTGCGTCATTGGCGGTCTTATTGGCGTATAGTGCGTGGGTAGCACATATGAAAAATGAATGCACGAGGAGAAAAAAAAGAGACAAGACAAAAAAGACATTAAATCATATATATATTTGGATTACAAAGGGAAACGGAGTACATATCTTTGTTCATCTTGACTTATTAGGCGTAAAATCGTATTAGGTGCTCGGCGTGCCGGGGAGTTTGGGATATCGCGCCCGTCGACTCCACCAGCCTATAGGACCCCTCGGTCGGGTGACCTCCTTGACGATGAAGGGACCATCCCGGGGGAGGAGAGCTTATGCATGCCTGCGGAGCTCGTGCGGCGACGTAAGACCAGATCGCCCGACGCGAAGGGGCGCTCCCGGACGTTGCGGTCGTAATAGCGACGGACGCCCTCTAGGTACTTTGCCGATCGGACGCAGGCGGCTAGGCGTTCTTCTTCTCGCACGGTCGGCGCCGTCGCGCTTGGTCGGAAGTTTCCTCGGAGTAGTTTTCCACTCTTGGCGATCGGAAGGCGGCGTCCTCGGGTAGGACAGCTTCCGACCCGTATACCATGTAGTAGGGGAAACCCCCGTGCTCCGACTGGTCTGCGTGCGCGCAGTCCCCAGAGCTGGCTGGTGGAAGTTCCTTCAGCCACCTTCGGGTGCTTGTCGTCCTTCCGTATAGGCGCTTTTTAAGTGCGTCCGGGATCATTCCGTTTTGGCGCTCGGCCCCGGCCGTTTGGCACGTGGGTGCGCAACGGAGACATATTTGACCAAGATGGAGCGCTCTTCACAAAACTCCCAGAACTCGTTTCCGGTGAAGTTTGACCCGAGGTCAGTGATGATGCTGTTCGGGATGCCAAAGCGGTGAACGATTTCCTCAAAGAATTCGGGCGGCCTTCTTGCTTGTCGAGTGGCGAGTGGTTTGTACTCAATCCACTTGGAGAACTTGTCGATGGCGACCAAGACGTATTTAAAATTGCCTGGTGCGGCTCGAAGGGGGCCGATCTGGTCGAGTCCCCGGCGCGAACGGCCAAGGCGACGGGATCGTCATTAGAGCGTGGGCGGCGGTGAGGGCTGCTTGGCGAAGAACCGGCATCCCTCGCAATGTCGCACCAGGTGTTCTGCGTCATGGCCACGGCGGTCGGCCAGATAAAATCCAGCTCGGAAGGCTGCCCGACCAGGTTCGAGAGGCGCAATGGCTTCCACGAGTCCAGCATGTATTTCTTTTAGTATCTTTAAGCCTTCGGGCTGCAGAGCGCCTGCGCAGAGCGTTAGCGTTAGCGTTCTGCGCATCAGCCGAGCCCTCTAGGGGGGCGTAGTGCTTGCTCCGCCCGTATCGGGCGCTCTGTCTCGGTTTTGTCGGCGGGACCTCAGAGTTGGTGAGGTATCGATGAGGGGGGCGCGCCGATCATCGGCGTCGATGGCCTCGACGAGTGCGACTGCCTTCTCTCCTGATGTGGTCGGGTTGGGCGTCGCTCCGTCTTGGCCGATAGATGGTGTCCGGGGAGATCGTGCGCAAATACGCTGGCGGAATGGCTGCTCGTGTAGAGCCTAACTTGGAAACCCCGATCGGCCTACGAGTTTTCCTCCCGAACGATGTGGTGGAACTCAATGCCGTAGAATTTGTTCTCGAGTTTCGGTTTCCAGCGATGGCGTCCATTTTCTATTTGGTGCAAGACCAGTCTTTGTTTTGGTTGGCGACCGGCGCCCGAAGTCGCCGAAGATTTCCGGGCGTTTGATTCCTGGGGATATAGCAATCTTGATGCCGTGAATGGCAGCTTCGTACTCGGCGGCGTTGTTAGATGCCTTGAAATGTATTCTCAAGGCGTATCGGAGCTCCTCGCCGCTTGGAGATACAAGTACGACCCTGCGCCCGGCACCGCTCACATTTAGCGCACCGTCAAAGTACATCTTCGATCTTTGGGGGGTGCTCGAGGTGGGACTGGTTCCTGCATGTCCGTCCACTCGGCGATGAAGTCGGCGAGCGCTGGATTTTATCGTCTGGCGGCTCGCGCGTATTCGACGGTGTATGCGCCCGATTTCGAACGCCCATTTGGCGACTCTCCCGTCGACTTCCTTGTTCTTTATGATGTCGCCGATCGGGTAATGGGACACCACCGTTATTTTGTGAGACCGGAAGTAGTGGTTCACCTTACGTGACGTCGATGGGGACGGCGTAGATGAGCTTTTTGTATTTGCGGGTAACGAGTTTTGGACTCGTTCGGGACCTCGCTTATGTAGTAGACCGGGCGCTGCACCTTGAATGCATGCCCGGGTTCGTCACGCCTTCGACGGCGACCGCTGTGGAGACCACCCGATTCGTTGCTGCGATGTAAAGGAGGAGATCCTCGTCGGGTAGCGGAGCCGTTAAGGCAGGGGCGTCGTCAAGAAAACCTTGAGCTCCTTGAATGCCTCGTCGCCTTCGGAGTCCAAACAAACTTGTCGGACGCTCGGAGTAAGCGGAAGAAAGGCATGGCCCTTTCTCCTAGCTTGGAGATGTACCGACTTAGGGCTGCCAAGCAGCCGGCGAGCTTCTGTACTTCCTTGATATTGGTTGGCGGCAACATTTTGGTTATGGCCGACACCTTCTCGGGGTTCGGTTCGATACCGTGGCTGGCTGACCGTATTCGGCAGGATTCCCGAGGAAGCTCCGAAAATGCACTTGTTTGGATTGAGTTTCCATCGATACACTCGGAGATTTTTGAATGTTTGGTCAAGGTCGGCGATTAAGCTATCGGCGGTTTTAGTTTTACCACAACGTCGTCGGCGTAGGCCTCGGCGTTGATGCCTATCGATCCTTCAGGCATGCTTGAATTGTCGGCTGGTACGTCGCCCAAAGCATTCTTTAGGCCGAAGGACATCGTCGTGTAGCAATAGGCGCCGAATGGAGTTATGAAGGCCGTCTTGACCTGGTCGGACTCTTTTTAGGCGATCCGGTGATACCGGAATAACAGTCAAGAAACGAGAGGAGTTCGCGCCGGCGGTGGAATCTACGACCTCGTCGATGCGAGGGGAGAGTGAACAGGTCTTTAGGGCAGTGTTTGTTAAGATCGGTGTAATCAACGCACATTCGCCATTCTTTATTGCTTTTTTGCGGACGAGGACTGGGTTTGCCGGCCACTCGGCGTGATACACTTCTTTTGATAAAAAAACCGGCTAAGAGCCGGTTGATTTCTACCCCTAATAGCCTCTTTCTTGTCCGGCGCGAATCGGCGGAGCTTCTGCTTGACCGGCTTGGCGGAGGATGAGACCAACCGAGGGGCGTGCTCGGCATACTTCCTCGGTACTCCGGGCATGTCCGCGGGTTTCCATGCGAACACGTCCACGTTGTCCCGGAGGAAGGCGACGAGCGCGTCTTCCTATTTGGGGTCGAGGTTGGCGCCGATCCGAGTGACCTTGGAGGGGTCACCCGTGCCCAAGTCGATGACGGAACGTTGGGCAGAAATAGGCCGTGTACTAGCGTTTCAAGAGAATCGGCGAAAAACGGACAAAACCGCCCCATTCGCGTGGGTCCGGCCGGCATCGCGGATGGCTAGCGGGGTGCCCAAGACGCTCCATGCATTTCCGAACTGTGATACACCCGATATAGGGCACCACAGGCGCTGCGGAGACGGAACGGTGGGCAGAAATAGGCCGTGTCTTGGCGTTTCCGAGAAACGGCGGAAAAACGGACAAAACCGCCTCCGTCCCGCTGGTTCGCCAGCATCGCGGATGGCTAGCGGGGTGCCCAAGACGCTCTATGTGTTTTGAACCATGATACGCCTGATATAGGGCGCCCCCCAGCGCCCGCAGACGAACGGTGGTAGAAATTGGCCGTGTACTAGCGTTTCTGGAGAATCGGCTGAAAACGGACAAAACCGCCCTGTCCGCGCGGGTCCGGCTGGCATCGCGGATGGCTAGCGGGGTGCCCAAGATGCTCCATGCATTTCTGCACCACGATACACCCGATATAGGGTGCCCCAGGCGCCTGCAGATGGAACGATGGGTAGAAATAGGTTGTGTACTAGCGCTTCCGGAGAATCGGCCGAAAACGGACAAAAACGCCCCGTCCGCGTGGGTTCGGCCGGCATCACGGATGGCTAGCGGGGTGCCCAAGACGCTCCATGCATTTCTGCACCACAATACGCCCGATATAGGGCACCCTAGATGCCTACAGATGGAACGGTGGGTAGAAATAGGCCGTGTACTAGCGTTTCCGGAGAATCGACCGAGAACGGACAAAACCGCCCCGTCCGTGCGGGTCCGGCTGGTATCGCGGATGGCTAGCGGGGTGCCCAAGACGCTCTATGCATTTCCGTACCATGATACGCCTCATATAGGGCGCCTTGGGTGCCTGCAGATGGAACGGTGGGCAGAAATAGGCCGTGTACTAGCGTTTCCGGAGAATCAGTGGAAAACGAATAAAACCGCCACGTCCGCGCGGGTCCGGCCGGCATCGCGGATGGCTAGTGGGGTGCCCAAGACGCTCCATGCGTTTTGGCACTACGATACGCCCGATATAGGGCACCTCGGGCGCCTGTAGATGGAACGGTGGGCAGAAATAGGCCGTGTACTAGCGTTTCCAGAGAATCGGCGGAAACGGACAAAACCGCCCCGTCCGCGTGGGTCCGGCCGGCATCGCGGATGGCTAGCGGGGTGCCCAAGATGCTCTATGTGTTTCCGCACCATGATACGCCTGATATAGGGCGCCCCGGGCGCCTGCAGACGGAACAGTGGTAGAAATTGGCCGTGTACTAGCGTTTCCAGAGAATCTGCCGAAAACGGACAAAACCGCCCCATCCGCGTGGGTTCGGCCGGCATCACGGATGGCTAGCGGGGTGCCCAAGACGCTCCATGCATTTCCACACCACGATACGCCCGATATAGGGCACCCTGGATGCCTACAGATGGAACGGTGGGCAGAAATAGGCCGTGTACTAGCGTTTCCGGAGAATCGACCGAAAACGGACAAAACCGCCCCGTCCGTGCAGGTCCGGCTGGTATTGCGGATGGCTAGCGGGGTGCCCAAGACGCTCTATGCATTTCCGCACCATGATACGCCTCATATAGGGCACCTTGGGTGCCTGCAGATGGAACGGTGGGCAGAAATAGGCCGTGTACTAGCGTTTCCGGAGAATCAGTGGAAAACGGATAAAACCGCCACGTCCGCGTGGGTCCAGCCGGCATCGCGGATGGCTAGTGGAGTGCCCAAGACGCTCCATGCATTTTCGCACTGCGAGACGCCCGATATCGGGCACCCTGGGCGCCTGCAGATGGAACGGTGGGCAGAAATAGGCCGTGTACTAGCGTTTCTAGAGAATCGGCGGAAACGGACAAAACCGCCCCGTCCGCGTGGGTCCGGCCAGCATCGCGGATGGCTAGCGAGGTGCCCAAGACGCTCCATGCGTTTCCGCACTGCGATACGCCTGATATAGGGCACCCCTGGGCGCCTGCAGACGGAACGGTGGGCAGAAATAGGCCGTGTACTAGCGTTTCCGGAGAATCGGCGGAAAACGGACAAAACCGCCCCGTCCGCGTGGGTTCGGCCGGCATCGCGGATGGCTAGCGGGGTGCCCAAGACGCTGTGTTTCCATGTGTTTCCGCACCATGATTGGCCTGATATAGGGCGCCCGGGCGCCTGTGGACGGTGGTAGAAATTGGCCGTGTACTAGCGTTTGGAGAATCGACCAAAACGGACAAAACCGCCTAGCCCGCGTGGGTGCCCAAGTAGCGGGGTGCCCAAGACGCTCCAAAACAATCGATGAAGTGACTAAACGGACGGTGGGTAGAAATTTCACACAAATTATGAGCACAAGTATAAAAACAATCACCGAAGTGACTAAATTTTTCACACTTGAGCCCATATAAAGTCCACGAAAAGGACTTCAAACCAACCAACATATAAGCCAAGATCGTATGATTCAACAAAATAAGTCACTTGTTACATCCTTTTCATAAAAAGTTCAATATACATCGAGTGCAAAATAATTATTACAACCTAAGTTCAAAAGTAGCGAAAGCAAAGTACTTTAGAATTTAACATCAAATACATGCCCAGTACCAAAGTCAATTCCAACAAAAGCAATAAAGACAAGAGAGATAAGATGGATCATGCCTATAATCATACTCCACCGCTATGGTAGGAGCCATCCAATTCTTGCAATAATCATGATACATCACAACCTTGCAACAAGTGGGAATAAACCCCGAGTACGAGAATGTACTCAGCTAGACTTACCCGACATAAACTAGAAATAAAATGACACCAAGGAGTATGCAAGGCTTTATATAGGTGGGGCTAGCTTGACAACCTTTTGCATAAAAGCATATTATATGAGAGCATTATTTTATTATACTAGCAGCAGATTATTATTAATCAACCTTTCATCTAAATTAGCTTTTGTGCTAAGCAATCACTTGATTATATACAAACATTAATAACCATATCAGGTTTATTCCAGCTATCAACATTACCATCATCATGATCATCATCAATGTTAGAACCATCATTATTTAGTGGGTTCTACGATGCCGTGCAAGGTCAAGTTCTCACTATCCGGGAGAGACGGCGATTCGAATCGATTTCAAGCGAGCTCGGGGGGGTATTCCTAACACACACCCGCACGGGCCTAGCTAGGGTCGCCTTAGGTTACTCTTGGTACAACTCAGGTTCGGGCCCGATTTATCACGTCGGCAAAACCGGAAAGTCGGATAGAGGAGGATGTTCAAACCATGCTAACCCAAGGACGACGCCGGGATCAGTTAGACATGTTTGCCCTTGGTCTAGTATGCCGCTATCCCGCGAATTGCCCAACCGTCTCCCGGGTTATCCCGACTTGAGTTGAGCTACCGAAGCCTTGGCGGCCACTTGGCACACGGGGCTGGGCCAACTATGTGTTGGGCTGCGTTCAACATGACCAAGAGTGAAACAACGCTGGCGTCAGGTCCTTAATCGACTTCGAGCAGTGGTCCACTTCGCCCCTGCCCGGTCTTCTTTTTATTTTAACTTGGTTTGGTTCTTTTCCACGATAGCACATATAGCCAACCGTGACCGGAGAAGTAACAACCTATATCTCGTGGATGACAGAGAATCACCCGACTTCTACCGGTCTAAGCATGTCTAAGCATTTATCTCGATTCCTGAACTTAAATAGGATTCAAGGTATAATTTCTTTGGACAAGGAGAGGATATATATGCAGCAAGTGTTTCCAACCAACTCCTATAACTTAATGCAATAAACAACATAAAGTACTCAATTGCATTTTATAAAAAGGTGGGAGACTTAGAATGCTCCGGGGCTTGCCTGGAATGACACAAGTCAGTGTTGTTAGATGGCACTCGCTTGGCGAGCATCTCCCTTCCATCTTCAGGATAAGTCCACCAAACACCGTCTTCGGGTTTGGCTCCAACATCTCGTCCATCACGTAGTTCATCTAGCGTACCTAAATGAGATGCAAGATGCAAGTGTATGAATACATGGGAATGCAATAGATGATGCATCACATACACAAACAGGACAAGCATAGTCACACCATATGATAGGAGCATTTAGAGAGCAAGCTACCCACATCAAGGCAAACATGGAGATAATGAGTATATCAAACCTGAATCAAATATCACAAGGTCTCAGTTGTACTAACTTAACTATCATCCAAGGCACAAGCCAACACTTAGCTTCACACAAAGCAACACTATAACTAGAATCAATCAATTTCTGGACTGCAAACAGTGGTGGCATGTTTTAATCATAACTGAAGGTATACACATTCAAACGATATGCAAAAAGACAATCTGGAAAGCTTATGAAATTGCCTACAAATCACCTTTAATCTTCTCAGTATAATTCAACCTCTAACATAGCCAAATAATTCAATTTCTCCAATCTGGTCAGATAATTGCAGAGAGCAGCTATTTCTGAAGCTGAACAATACACAGCCATAACTCACAAACTATAAAGGCTATGACTATAAAAATTTAGCACAAGCTAGATATGTAAGTTATCTACAACTTTGTTATAGATAAGTTTCACAGCAAACATTATTTACTAGGTCCAATCATCAAAGTCCTACAAACTATCCAGAAAACCTCCAAATGGAATAATAGAGCAAATAATATTTCACTCATGTTTCAAACATCAATTTGGACAAAACCAAAGTTACCAACAGTTAACATATATTAAATAAACACTAGAAAACATAGTGGCCATTCCTAAATAAATTCTTTTTCATGCACTTTTCTATTTATTTAGATAACTAAGTGGAATAAGGAGCATATATGGAACACATATCAAAAGTGCTCAATAAATTCTAATAAAATTACAGTAGATTACATACACACTCCCCAAAAGACTACTTCTCAAATTTCATAGCATTTGAATAAGTATAGCAATCTCTATGAAAAAGACAAATCCTGATTGCTATTAAGCATGTGAGAGCAACTTAAATCTAAAACTCAATATTTTCTATAAACACATGGCCATATTAAGAATCCAGAGGTCACAATAATATCATGCAAAGGTAGTGGAACCACATTTTCCATTTTTACATTTTTATTTGAATTATAAATCATTTAATTCCATTTACTAGACATCAAGCAAGATATCTTAATAACTCAATCATAATGCATCAAATGAACCTTAAATTTTTATCACAGCATACTTATAACATCAGTAGCCTACCACAAAAATTTTACATCAAATGGAGCACCACAACAGTAGATATGAATTTAGCAAAAACAAACCCTAGAGAGCAAAGATCTATTTTTACTGCACAAATTTTATACTAAGACCTGCAATCTCATTACTCCACTGTATACATCTACTCACAAGGATTCCAAAAAGTCCTCATTTGCTATTTTATGATTTTTCTATGATTTAATACGAATTATCAAAGTTCTCAGCAGATTTATGCAAAACAGAAAAGAAAAACGTAAATGCATAAAGGACCCTGCAGTTTTCGAGTACTGTTAGGCACTATTCAAATGAGTCACGGACTTCGTGAATAACCCCCTGGACTGCTCTGAATTTGAACCCGACGTCCTTCACGTGATTTGGATGGGCAGAGGTGGCCGGCGCTCGACGTTCTCGGCTGGAGGAGGCTCGTCGGCGGCGGCTGAGGGGCGGGGGAGCCACAGGGGACCCACGCGGACCCGCAGGTGGTCCCAGCACCACCGAAGGCGGCCTGCAGCGGCCTAGCCATAGGCGCCGGCGGACCTGCAGCTGCGCCACCGCGGCTGCCCGCGCTCCGGCGATGGAAGCGGCCGGGAAAAGGGCGGGGAGGGGCGGCGCGACGTGTAGAAGATGATGCGCCTGCCGGCTTGGCCCGAGAAGGCACGAAGGCAATAGAACGGCGACTGCAGGGAGCTTTGGTGGCCATCCATGGCGGCACTGCGGACAGCGGCACTCCGCGGCGGAGACGGCCGGACGAGCGGCGCAGGAGGCGCGACGGAGCTCGACGAATGCGGTGACGCGGTCGCCTGGGGTGGAGAATGGCTGTAGGACAGAGGGCAGCGACGGCCAGGAGCTTGGCCTGCCCACCAATGGCGACGGCGCGTTCCAGGCGAGGAGGAGAAGGCGAGGGAGTGAGGAAAGGAGTGGGAGAGTGGACGGGAGGGACCGAGGGGCGGCTCTGGGGCTCCTCATCGCGGCAGCAGGGCGCTGGGCACGTGGCACGGGGGAAGACGCGCGCGCGTGCAAAAAGATGGAGTGCGCGTGGGCACACGCGCCGCCCTTCTTGGCGTTTCCCCTAGCACGTGGCGGGCACGACTTCAGGCACGATTTTGGGCTTGCTATGGGCTGAATTAGCACTTGGGCCCAAAATGAGGTTTGATGTATTCTGGATGCTCTCCAATTCTTATTAAGCCACTCAGGTCATTAGGGCAATAGATTAGGAGATAAATAGCTACGAAAACTGTAGTGTCAGCGTGTCGGTAACGGTCACAAAAAGATGCCAACGCCTTGTCAAACTGAGTCGGATTGACCCCACCTTTTGATATGCTCTTCCTCAAGTAATTACCTTCAACTTCTATTTTGGGTCCAACTCAAGTTACTTAACGAAATTTGGAGAACGCGGGACGTCGACGTCAAGAACTCAAGTTTCAGGCTTTAGAAATATTTTAAAACTCCAAATCAGCATTCAAATCTGTCTCGTGCGCACTTTTTGAGCATGTTAGGTTCATTTTCATGACTTGGCCCTTAAACAAAGTTTGTTCCTTATAAAATTCTCTACAACTTTGATTAAGGGTGCGCAGCCACGCAAACTCTCTAAGCGGCACTTTATAAATGGTTAAACAAAAGTGCGCTAGAGGTCAACCTAGGTCAAACCATCACTTAAGGGCATTTTTCAGGGCACTTGCTCAATATGAACCCTTCATGACTTTTTGTTGTAGAGTTAATATAGAGTTATTTGAGCAAGATGGCATGACTCGTTTGAATCTCCCTATACTCATGCACTTGATAAGGCCTTTCAAGCAATGGTATGACTTGTCATTTCATGTGACTTCTTGATTCCAAACTTCACCAAACTTTTCTATATATCAATATAGATGGAAATTGATGTGAGGCACATGAAAGAAAGTTCATTATCACCACTCACATATATAGCTTAAGTCCAATCTCATTTTGCTAAACTAGTGACTAACACCGGGGTGTTACAGCCCTCCCCGTTAAAGGAATCTCGTCCCGAGATTCCGGACGAAAGACTTTTCAACGGAAGAGAAATGCATCACTTACAACTACGACAAAAGCACATAGTTGATCGACTCCATCAAGTGATAAGCACACTAGTTGTATAGAGGGCTCAACAATGAAGCACCAAAAGTGGTAGCTCTATTTGTCAACCTCATCCAACATGTGGTTATGCTCATCGCACATCATGGATGGAGGAGAATGAGTTTAGCAAATGGGACAACTTTCCGATCTTTCATGTCGTTAGGGAAGTGAACTCTTGTCTCGAAGAATTTCCTTCATTGGCTTCCATGAGGTATTGTTACTTTGGGAGGAATCTAGAACAACAACGTATATCATCTTTGGTGTATGAAGATTACTTGGTTCACAAACTAGTTACTCACAAGTATCTACTTCGAGAGGAGAATGTAGCATAGGCCAGATGAACTTTGCACTAGACTGTAATCTCCTGAAGGATAGTTAATGCAGTGGTCCTACATTAGTTCATGAAGTTTGAACACCTCTACCAAAATGGCTTGAGTACAACCTTCCAAGAAGCATTAGATCAAGGACGGGGATAACATTCTCTAAGGGGATGGGAAAACCGGCTAACCAAAAGACGAGGTCTACGATTTTGGTGGTGACTCATCACATATATACCAATCGATGGAAAGCTACGTAAGGTTCCATGTGTGCAATTCTCTTTCTCTCGATGATAACACTGTATCATTGGGAATCTATTGAACGAGCGATGAATAAAATAGTTATCCCTTTTGGCTTCAACATCCTTGATGACACTTTATTCGGGAGACCTTCGTATCCAAGTGGTATCAATGATTTGCATTGAATCGGATGCAACCTCTTGGGGTAAGGGCACAAAAAGGTACCAAAGGATAGTTAGCAATTTGACACTTACTGCTGAAGAAAGACAACAGCGAGATTTGGAGGGCAACAAAGGTTGCAAGCATTCACCAAACTAGAGGAATAGTTCGCTATCAAGCAAATTGGCTACAAATTGTACTTCACAGCACAGTTGCTCCGGGGTTGATTGACTTGGACCACACCATAACTGGTTTGAGTGAATTACTTATGACATTGAGGCTTCACCTTTTAGGATCGAGCAACACTCAAAACACAATCTGATTTATGTTGTTAAACACTTCTCAGATGGCCTTTGATTGCGTTTGTGGTAGTCGACAGTTTGGAACACCTTGACTACTCGAGGATACGGGATTGGTACTGAATACTCTTCAAGTTGATAAAGTATCTTTTCCTATTTATGTGATTGTCCAAGATAGAGCTGATGCATTTACTGCAAGGTTTGAAAGTGAGACTGACCTAAGCATTGCTAGTTAGTCCATAGATTCCTTTGTCTAACATAGTTCTATGAGACATAGCCTTCATAGCTACCAAAGAGTCATTATCTAGTTGGAGATTTATCTTTCCTTTAGGTAACTAATAAGTTGTCTCTCAACACTAAAGAGCTCTAAGGTTTTGGCTTCTACAACAAGAACTTGTAGTTGATTCCATCACCGACAATCACCATCAAAGGCAGTAGAAAAGGGGTCATAACATGACAGGGTTGATTTTAACTGCAAGTGTAGCCTTCAAGTGACTCTGAAGAATTAGCAGGAAGGCATCAGCACCAAGTGACTTGTAAAGAATGTACATGTCCATTGGTCTTTCGTTGTTTGATAACTAATCCAACTTTAAGTGTTGTGAGTCCTTTTAACCCATTAGATGGTACCAGTGATGCAAGATATGGTTACCATTGTTTCCAAAGAGGGTCAAGCAAAGTATTTGGTCTAGCCTCTCTTGCAACTCATTAACGTTTTAAGTCAATGACTTGTTCTTCAAAGGTCATCCTCTTTGCGACTTCAGAAGGAAGCACTACAACACCAAGCTTGATAAGGGCCTTAGCATGGAATAAAGAGATAACCAAGGAAAAGCTCACAATAGGACAACTTATCGGTGTGGTTCCGTAATGGATCATGACTAAAATGTCGATACCCATGCGTGCTGAGCAACGTAACCGTGTGGTTGCAATCCACAGGCTGTCCTCAGTTTCGTCATGGCACCAGTAGTTCTTGATCATAACCTCATTACAAAGCCTAGAACCAATGAGAAATCTCATGGAGCATAATTGGGTTGTGGATATATGGATCTTTTGATAAGTTACGAGAAGATAACCAAAGGAAAGATCACAAGGATATATCTCATTGGTATAATTTCTGCAATGGATTATGACTAGCAACCTCGATACGGTGTGTGCCGAAAGCAGCGAGAACCTTGTGTGTGCACCCACGGGGAGGCTCTCGGTATCATCACGGCACCATAGAATGCTAGTCGTAACACCACTACTGAATTTATACCCAAAGGGAAATTTCAATGGCATAAATTTGATCATAAGAACAAGCATCAAATAGAGGAGGGATAGTGAGCAAGAGTAGTCACAAGATTTGGAGTCAACAAGATTGTGATTCGAAGACCAAAACACAAACACCGTGAGAACAAAGATTAATTGCCGAAGATGATTAAGCAGAAGATTCTTGCTTTATTTCCACGCACACCATACGTCCACCAAGGAACTATTAAGTAAGTGATTAACATGAGACTCGGTTATGGTAAGTAAGATCATGAGATCAAGATTGATAAGCATCCCAAGAATTAGAAATGTTGGAGATGAATGGAATAAATTCCAAGGGCAAAGCCGATATAACGAAGAATGTTGGACATATAAAGATCTTGGAGCATCGAGATGAATTGAATAAACTTCCAAGACAACAACTTGACAGAACAATTAGAGATTGAATTGATACAGTAATTACATGACTTCCAAGTGAAAGATTTCAAGATCAAATAGCGAGGGATTAATGTCACACCAGATCATCAAAAGGATAGGCAACTAAGAGGTCCAACTTAGATTTTTTTTTTATGGTCTCTACAACTAGCAAAAGCAACCAAGGTCAAGGGCTGGCCTTTAGCAAGATATTAACAGGGTTGGTAGTTCATGCAAGGGTCTTCACCTCTAGGAAGGAACCACCATGGTCAAGGAAGTGTACTAATGGAAGCTCAAATGGTTTGGTCAAACAAACTAGGATCTCCGCAAAGGTGCAAAACATCTACGTCATACACAAACATCAAGGGTCTGGCCTGGGGCTTAAGGTTCGAACAGTGGCATATGTATAGGTCTCTGCCTACAGGCTCGGTTTCCTAAGAGAACCTATTCAGAGACGACAACCAGACGATTATCATGACAGGAGCATTGTTCTAAGATGAGCTATTCGACACTCATGTTCTCACCGAGGACAAACAAAGTGACAACCATAGCACTGCCTAGACAACAAGCAACCACACAAATAGGACAGCATAACAAGCACTTGAGAACTCAATAAATAGGCTTAAGCAACCCTTCTAAGCATAAAGCTCACACAAAACAAGTACTCATATGCAACAACACAATACATTGACCTATTTACAAAGATCAATCAGGAAGCAAGATATGCTACCAAACAGGTGGATAAAGCCAAGTCTTTTAGGTACATGATGATTTGTAAGAAAGGTAGCAAAGAATCCAAAGGATTTTGGTTATGGCTACACCAAGGACACATAGACATACCACACACAAGAACTAGCATTTTAGAAAGTCTCGTGCAAGGCTAGCAAACACCAAGTTAACAAGAATGAAAAACACTATCATGCAGCTCTACACAACCAGAACATATAGTAACGCAGCAAGCACATGCATTTCAATCAAAACTAGAGTTGTAGGCATCAAACAAGGGTGCTCCTAGACTTTTTCGAAGGCTTAGAAAGTTTACCTCAACTTGGTTTTTCATATAAAAACTATTCCACAAGTTATCATGACCAAACATATCAGTATTTTAGGTTTGCATAAACTGAGATAGAAAAACCGACATGAACTTCAGAGATACATAACTAGAGCTTTAGAGATCCAATGAGTGTGATTCTTAACTTGATAGAAAGATTGTTAAGTTGTCTAAATCTTTTTTTTATTATCATATTAAGATAATTCTACAGCTAGCAAGCATACACAACATAAAGAAGATATTCTCTGTCTAGGTTTGGACAGATTCTGTCTTTCCACTTTACAAGCTCATAACTAGAGATTTAGACAACTAAAAATAATGATTTTAGACATTTTGGAAAGCTTAAAAAATATACTACACTTCTTCTATTAGTGCCAAAACATGATTCTAAAAGCACAAAGGTCAAACAATCTAAACATTCAGACCTGTTCAGAGGATATGCAGAACTGAACAGCAAGGTTCAAAAATCTATAACTCCTAAACAATCAGTCCTAAAATCATGAAATTTTAGGACAAGAAAGATAAAGAAGTTAGCTACAACTTTGATTTTGACCATATTCATAGAAAACACTGTTATCATTATGAAACTATTGGTACCACAGAAACTATCCTAACAGCCATCAAGTTCAAAACACACCAAACAATGCTTTCCATTGTTTATTTAGCAAGAGAGCACACAAAACATGTTATTCTAGTAGCTCCAATTATTATTAACTTAAATCATAGTATTTTAGTTTACTCACAAGGTAGGATAAACATGAGGGTCCTAATTATTCAAGTAAAATCCAAAGTAACTTTGCAAAAGCTTGATGAAGCAAAATATTCGCCACTAGGCAAAAACTAAAGAACACTTATCAAGTTTAAACTACTAGCCTCAACTATTTCCATCAAGGTTAAGTAATATTTTTACTTGGTTGATTAACATTGGAGGCATCACAAGAAAACATCTACCACTTGTTTAATGGCAAGATTTCACATATATAGCAACGGGAACTAATGTGAAGATTAATTAAAGAAGAACATGGTATTCTATTTAAGTGAGCATGTATCGGCTTTTCTGGAGGTATCACTACATGTTTTAGGTTCAAAAGGTCAAATTTTTGCCACTAAAAACTCGTTATGCAATTCCATTAAAAGCAATCATACAAGACAAAGCTATGCACACACCGACTGCAAACACTTCCATTCAAGCGACATGGAACAAAGCATTCTTGTCTAACTTCACACAGAGAAGATAGTAACAACATCTCAATCACAAGTTAATTATTATTGGAAACAAGGGTGAGAGAAGCATAGTTATGTGCAAAGCAACAACCATGATGATGCATGCTTCGTCCTATTCGTCCTCACAAGATTGCCAGCCTGAGGTGGCAATCACGTTCTATGTCGGTGGCATAACACGCACTCTCGATATATAACTAGTCGTCATGTATATTTACTCTACGCATTCGTGGTTAGCGTACCTGCAGAAAATTTCATTGCAGCCCAACAATTCCCCAATATCTCACAAACAACAAAATCAAGTGAAAGCAGTAAAGCTAAATACTTTCCACAAGTGTGCCCCAACACACTTGCTTCAGTACCACAACTACCCGGCAGATATACCCACAATTAAATACTTTCCTAATTGCATGGTTTCGACATGACAATTATTCCAGTACCACAATCTAGCACTTCCCTAGACCGCCGGTTGGACGATCATGCTCTCATATCTCATCTTTCTAATGCACACATATGGCTAATTCATATATGCGGGCTACCCCACCATTTGACCACAGGGTAGCCGTAGTGCGGTCATCATGCATACATACCTTGGCCTGAGCGTAGATGCAAGAATTAAAAACCCCCAAGTTAGTACTTATATAAGCCACCTAAGAGTCCTTATTTGGGCATAACTGGATTTGACCACTGGCATACTTAAGTTTTGAAATTCAGATTTGAACACACCTACATACATATGTAGCTAATAGTTTTATAGAAATTAATCTTTGGCAAACAAAAGCTTTTGTTTTAAATGCACAAATGACATGTTTAATGTTGAATCTTGCTCTGATGCCAGTTGTAACAGAACCGTCCAAATTATAAGAGCACAAGTATAAAAACAATCACCGAAGTGACTAAATTTTCACATCAAATGGAGCACCACAACAGTAGATATGAATTTAGCAAAAACAAACCCTAGAGAGCAAAGATCTATTTTTACTGCACAAATTTTATACTAAGACCTGCAATCTCATTACTCCACTGTATACATCTACTCACAAGGATTCCAAAAAGTCCTCAATTGCTATTTTATGATTTTTCTATGATTTAATACGAATTATCAAAGTTCTCAGCAGATTTATGCAAAACAGAAAAGAAAAACGTAAATGCATAAAGGACCCTGCAGTTTTCGAGTACTGTTAGGCACTATTCAAATGAGTCACGGACTTCGTGAATAACCCCCTGGACTGCTCGAATTTGAACCCGGCGTCCTTCACGTGATTTGGATGGGCAGAGGTGGCCGGCGCTCGGACGTTCTCGGGCTGGAGGAGGCTCGTCGGCGGGCCGAGGGGCGGGGAGCCACAGGGGACCCACGCGGACCCGCAGGTGGTCCCAGCACCACCACCGGCGGCGGCTGCAGCCCTAGCCATAGGCGCCGCCGGACCTGCAGGCTGCGCCGCCACGGCTGCCCGCGCTCCCGGCGATGGAAGCGGCCGAAAAAAGGGCGGGGGGGCGCGACGTGTAGAAGATGATGCGCCTGCCGGCTTGGCCCGAAGGCACGAAGGCAATAGAACGGGCGATCGCAGGGGAGCTTTGGTGGCTATCCATGGCGGCACTGCGCGACAGCGGCACTGCCGCGGCAGAGACGGCCGGACGAAGGGCGCAGGGCGCGACGGAGCTCGATTTATCTTGGTGACGCGGTCGCCTGGGGTGGAGAATGGTCAGAGGACAGAGGGCAGCGACGGCCAGAGCTTGGCCTCGCCCACCATCGGCGATCACGCGGCTGCCCAAAGCGTAGGAGAAGGCGAGGGAGTGAGGAAAGGAGTGGGAGTGGGACGGGAGGGACCGAGGGCGAGCTCTGGGGCTCCTCATCGCGGCAGCAGGGCGCTGGGCACGTGGCACGGGGGAAGACGCGCGGCGTGCAGCATGAGTGCGCGTGGGCACGCGCGTCGCTCTTCTTGGCGTTTCTCTAGCACGTGGCGGGCACGACTTCAGGCACGATTTTGGGCTTGCTATGGGCCGAATTAGCACTTGGGCCCAAAATGAGGTTTGATGTATTCTGGATGCTCTCCAATTCTTATTAAGCCACTCAGGTCATTAGGGCAATAGATTAGGAGATAAATAGCTACGAAAAACTGTAGTGTCGGCGTGTCGGTAACGGTCACAAAAAGATGCCAACGCCTTGTCAAACTGAGTCGGATTGACCCCACCTTTTTGATATGCTCTTCCTCAAGTAATTACCTTCAACTTCTATTTTGGGTCCAACTCAAGTTACTTAACGAAATTTGGAGAACGCGGGACGTCGACGTCAAGAACTCAAGTTTCAGGCTTTAGAAATATTTTAAAACTCCAAATCAGCATTCAAATCTGTCTCGTGCGCACTTTTTGAGCATGTTAGGTTCATTTTCATGACTTGGCCCTTAAACAAAGTTTGTTCCTTATAAAATTCTCTACAACTTTGATTAAGGGTGCGCAGCCACGCAAACTCTCTAAGCGGCACTTTATAAATGGTTAAACAAAAGTGCGCTAGAGGTCAACCTAGGTCAAACCATCACTTAAGGGCATTTTCAGGGCACTTGCTCAATATGAACCCTTCATGACTTTTGTTGTAGAGTTAATATAGAGTTATTTGAGCAAGATGGCATGACTCGTTTGAATCTCCCTATACTCATGCACTTGATAAGGCCTTTCAAGCAATGGTATGACTTGTCATTTCATGTGACTTCTTGATTCCAAACTTCACCAAACTTTTCTATATATCAATATAGATGGAAATTGATGTGAGGCACATGAAAGAAAGTTCATTATCACCACTCACATATATAGCTTAAGTCCAATCTCGCTGCTAAACTAGTGACTAACACCCGGGGTGTTATAGGTTTCCTCTATCTCATTAGTTGGTTAGGTCTGTCGCTATTCCTTTTTATACTCGCCATTTCCCTTCCCCGGCAACGGCACTAAAAATGCTTGTTGACACTCCTTAACGTCACTAAAAATAGATATAAAATCTACTCTCCAGCAACGGTTCCAGAAATACCGGTGGGCATATCATAGCATCGCCACTAAAGCGCCAAGTTGTCATACCCAGCTATGACATCAGAAGTGTGGTATTAAATCATGCCACCATTTAGAATATAGATATAGTATCCGCAAGCGCACAGGTTAAATACCATTATAGCATTGCACCCAGAGTATTACCAGATTGTCATTTATATTTTCCCAAGGGAAGGTCTATAGGGTATACATGTAGGATAGCTGGATAACCTAGTGTAATGGATAGGCATAATCATGTACTCGCTACTCAATGCAGGGGTAAGTCATAAGATAAATGATAAAGATAAGTATAAATCATTAGCATAAACAGATAGAGACTCCTAACTATATCATTAGGGTTACTAGCACAACATCAAGAGATATTCCTATGTTATTCCTAGCTACATGTTAATGTATACTATGGTTAGTGCAATTACACCTAGTAGTCATCACTAAGGTTAGCATTATTATACTCATAGTGGACATACTAGGGATGTTTGAGAACATAACACGCCCTTCCTTCGTATACAAGTCCTACTGTGCCTATAAACGAGGGTTGGACTACATAGGACTAACAGGATTGTCACACCCGCGATCTACCAATCTCGGCCTATAGGGTGCATTCGCAGGTAAACAACGTACAAGCACAACACATACACAATGTTGACCACTCACCCAATGATCAATTAGATGAGCACTATACGAACCTATGAATAAGTATAATATCAATCTAGCTATACTAAGCATATAACCATAATAGACAAAGAGCATAATAACTATGAATATAAGTAGATAAGTATTCATCAATCCAATTGTAGCAATCATATAATCTATACAATGAAAGAGAATAAAGGTGAGAGGAGATAAGAACTATACCAAATCCAAACTCTTGATGGCTCTAGAATCCAAGCCTTCACTTGCCTCCCTCTAGTTCTAACTAGCTATCTAGGCCCTAACGAAGAAGCTCTGATTAGGGTTTCTGGCTGATGATCAGACTTCGAATGAGAATGAATGAATGTGCCTCCTTCTCGGGGGTCATGCCCTTCTTTTATAGCCCTGGGCGATGATCGTGAGCCATCGGATGAAGGCGACTTTGACGTGCGGCTGAGATTGAAACCCTAAGGCGGTGGAGCAACCTGGACGAAGCGGGCCCCGAGTGGGGCCCAGGCCTAGACCAGTCGGTCTAGCCTGGTGGCCTCCGGCCCTCCTCTTCGGCGTGGTGTCTTCTAGCCTCTTCTGCATCCTTCATGCGTTGCCGTGGCGCCCGATTTCCCATTCTATGTTCCGATAAACTTCTGAGATTGCATCTTTTTCATAGAAATAGTGAAACACTAAAACTCATGGAATTCTATCAGTGCAAACCCTATATCCACTTTGATGACCGTAATTGCATCCTTTTCCATGGCTTGTTGACAGTTGAATTCGTATATTAGTGATCGTCAACACCAGGGTCATCACTCAATCCCAAAGACAATCAACTCTAAAGTGATTACGATTACTAACAAATTTATTAACCATTCTTACTTCAACTCTAAAGAAGAAAAAGAAAGGTAAACTGTAAAGCTTACTTTATAGGTCGTTTAAAACTACCTGGACACCTACTCCGGGAAACGACAAGAACTAGAAGAGAAGAAAGATTAGCTTTCCCTCCAGAAGAAGGAGGAAGATCTAGACCAGGGGAAGAAGAAGAACCCCAATGGCCCCAGAGCGCCCGGCGACAAGAAAACAACTCAGAGAAAGGAGGAATCAGAATAAAGAACATAGGCAAAGTGAAAGAAGACTAACCGGTGAACGGCAAGAGGGATGGTATCATCTTCATCGTCATCTTCAACTTCATGAAGAACGATAGAAACACCACCTGAAAAGAGAGGCATCAATTAAAGGGATACAATCACAGCGGCAAGAAAAGAAAATCAATATCTCTCACCTATAATAATATTACCTGAAGGAGGCAGAGGAGAAGTAGAAGAAAGGCACGACTTCTTTCCCGCAGGATCGGAAGCACCCAAATTCAACCTTTTTCACCTAGATATCATAATCATATTAGCAATTCATGGATCGAGAGTATACTCAACATATGAAACTTGGCCAAAGGAGAGCCCCAAAATAGAGTCTTCTAGCCCTAACCTCAGAGCAGAAGAAGAAGAAACCTCAACTCCAGAGGGAGACAGTAAGATCAGCAGGCACAATGAGCTCAAAAGCCCGGCCATAACCCTAAAACTAGAAAAAATAAATCAGTCAGAAGATGCATAAAAGAAGAAAAGAAGATACAATACAGGGTTACAAAGATTACCTCTAGAGGTGGATTAGAGGCAGAATACTCAAGCTCGGTATTACCGGCATACAAGGTACATTGGCAAGTATTTTACAAAGGCGCTCAACAATCTCCAGAGAAGAAAGTTCAGTATCCTGAACAATCCGAGAAGAATCGCTGGCACCCTCATATTCGAAGCCAAAGTGCTCCCTTTGCATCAAAGGCTGCACACGACGACGAACGAAACTTGCAATAATACCATGACCAGTAAGACCAGATTCCTTAAGAAATTGAATTTTCTCAAGGAGAGGCTTCAGGGAAAAAGTCTCAGCATTAGTAAGCTTCAGACCCCAACGATCAGAGCGAGCAGGAGGAGTCAGATAATCGGAATCAAAGAAAGATGAAGGCTTAGGGATATAAACCACTTATCATTCCACTTGAGAGGATCGATAAGAGGAAATTGGAAAAAAATCAAGTTTTCTACCTTGGACAGATTGCAGGACGCAACAACCAAGGGGAGGAGCAGCAGTATTACTGGCAAATTTCAACCAAAAAAAGTAGTGAAACAGAGAAAGACAAGGGGGATACCAAGGAACACCTCACAAAGGTGAGCAAAAGCAGCAAGAAAAAGAACTCTATTAGAAGTAAGATGATGGAGGGAGATCTCAAAAAACGCAAGAAATTCAAGAAGAAAGACAGAAGGAGAAAAGGTCAAGCCAAACAAGACAAAATGTTGGAACATCACCATCTGGCTCGGAGATGGAGCAGGCACAAGATGCCCACTCGGAATCACATATTCAGAAAAAGTCCGGTGATGAAGAAGACCGCGGGAAACAAGTAACTCCATCTCCGCCTCCGTAGTCGTGCAAGTCGACCACCCTTTCTGCAAAGCACGCATCCTTAGAAAATCAGGATTTTCAATCCTATCAAGAAAGAATTCCTCATCTACCTCAGTAGACTTCCTGCTACCAGCGCTCTTTGACGACCTCTTCCCTATTCTAAAGATCAGTCAAGAACAATGAACAGGACACAGGAAAAAGCTCCGGCGGTTGTAGGAGGAGAGAGCTCAAGAAAGTTAGGGTTTCAGAAAGACTGGGAATCTGTCGCAAACAACCTAGAGAAGGAGAAACAATCAAATGATATGGAAGGAATATATAAAGCTTAGAAGAGGCCCATTAAGGCCCACTAAGCAACGGTTATAAAGGAAACTTTCTCGATCCCAATCTGTCAACCCACAAAAGATGGAGACCCATTATAGTACAACGGCATCCAAGAAAACAACCCAGAAGAGATTACAGAACAACCCCAGAGATTGAGAAATAACCCAGAAGCAAGAATAGACAACCCAGAATACAGTTACACGAAGAAAAAAGTATAACAACATTTCAGGATAAGCAGAGACAAAGTTTTGATGATATAGATACATCAGATTTTTCTTCTCAAATATCATTACAAGAGTGCAAACATACAAAGGGATTCACTATCCTCAGATTACATCAAAGTTTTTTACAAAAGGAATGACGGAACAAAGGCTTATACTCAGGCATCAGCTCAAATATAAGCATGCAAAAGATATTGGACAAAGAACCCTATGGAATTCAAGGTTAGGCAAGAACCTCCACCAAGATTTAGATCAACGTATTCGTCGAAGAGCGTAAACGCCTCAAGCAATGCCTCATATGTCAGGAACTTGCATTGGATGTCCGAACCCTTAAGGTGGATAACCAAGCAAGTGCCCCCAACGCACGCTGGCCTGAATTCCACCACGCAAGAAGGGCAAGGAAGAAGATAGAACAATGGCTCAGTTCAGGTAATCCACCGAAGAAGAGCCGACAACACGTGTTGGTCCAAAACAAAGACATCATCGGAAGCAAGAAGGAAACGCTACTGGAAGATGAGGCAACGCGATTTAACGCTACCCACGCCACAACCGCTCCAACATTTGCCTCGATGGTGTCCTACAATGGACGACACGCCAAGATTAGCCTACTACTAATCTTGTTCACAACAACTCCAACATTCACTACAAAGATTACAGATGAGCAGAGGAGACACCCTGGGGGCTCATCAACTTCACACACTACAACAAGCATATCATCCATCATATTTCTCAAAGACTAAAGAGCTAGATACTTCAGGCATCAAGGGGCTAGTATTTATACATGAAAATCGGTGTACATGCACCAAGCTCACAGAGGGAAAGGAATCTCAAGAGGACAAAGTCACATCCAAAGTGGACAGCAGGAGAAGTAAAAGCTTTCCACTCACGGGGAACAGTACCTGCACGCCATAAAAGATAAGAAATGGAACATCCAAAAACATAAAGGAAATAATTACACCATCCCAGGAGAGAGGATACATCCAGACAAAGCAACAGTAAAAGATCAATCATCAAAAAAAGACAAAGAACCCCAATCGAGTTCTTTCCTCAAACAAAAGAACCCGGAAAGGCTCAGGGGCTGCAGGATACTCCTAAAGTAACAACATTTTTAGACCCTCAGGCTCCTTTCTACAAAAGAACCAAGAGGCTCGGGGGCTGCAGGATACTCCTAACAATTTTTTAAAAAGACCATCAGGCTCCTTTCTATAAAAGAAGCAAGAGGCTTGGGGTCTACACTCAATGAGTGCAATTAAAGTGCACTCCAAAGAAGCAAAACACAGATCATCTCAAGATTTTACTTCAAGAAGGAACCCGGAGCTCAATCATAAAATGCTCGGGGGCTTATCGCGGCAGGGGAACATAGGGGTTCCTTATTGAAGACAACACAGAGTAAATCCGTATAATTTAGGAAATCAATACGGAAAAGAGGTTAGAACTCTATCCTATAATCTGACTAGGATACAAAAAAACCCTCGGTAGCACCTGGACTATAAAGGGCTACTAAGGGTACCCCTTGTAAACAGAACCAATACTCTACAATCAACAACACCCCAACTGTATTAGGGCTATTACTCGAGATACTCGAGGGCCTGAACCAGTATAAAGTCGCTCTCATCACGCGCATCAACCGCCAAGTTCCGTTAGATTCGACGAGACTTGAACAAACAACTGTCCTGTGTAACCCGAGACAAGCTATCGGTGATAAAACATCGACAGATATTTAAAACCGGCATAATCTTGGTGAAGTGTTACAACGGTATTGTATCTGTGCGCTTGTGGATAATCTTATTTTTTGTGTGCATTTAATTAATACCAACAGAGGTGATGGCGGTGTGCGGCTAGTAGGGGCGGTCGCTAGGGCTTGGGAGGGGGCGGCGGCGTGCTGGTGGCGGCGTGCGGCGCTGAGAGGAAAGAGAGAGGAATAGAAAGAGTGGGTGGCGTCGCTGGAGGAGAGAGAGGAGAGGTAGGGAGCTTTCATCCAATTCTATTCTTGATTGATCCAATTCTATTAATTTCCATCTCCTAACTAATTATTTCTAATTTGCTAAAATATCAAAAAGGTAACTCGTGGATCGTGGAAGGAAGACAGCGGCAGCGGGCCCGCCGCGGCACAGGCGGCGCGCATGGTGGTGGCTGCTGCGCACAGCCACCCCTCTAGGTCGCGGCGCCCCCTCCCCGCCCCTAGGACAGACCGTGGGGCCCACTAGGGACGGCGGCGCCCATATCATGGTCCACTTCTGGCCCGTTGTCGTCATCGGCGATCACCGCCTGTGTTTGGCGTTGAGATCATGTGTTGAACTTTCAGAAGGTTTTCTACTAGTTTAAGATCACCCTTTACCCACAATATATATAGAAGAGGATTACGGCCGATTGAGGTACGTAAAATGCAATTAATCAAAAAATAATATACCCTTTTCCTCTTATTTTGAGCTTTTCAACCTCTACTGTTGAGTGCCTATCTCAATGAGATTCGTCGATGTTCTAGGTATTCTTGTCGACTCTAGAAGTTCGTTGTGCTCCTCTCTAGCGGTGTTCATGGGCTTTTCAGGCAAAGAATGGACGTTAACACCCTAAGGCCATCCTGCTCGTCGGCCTGTTTTGATCCCACTATGCATGATTTAGGCTGTGTGTATGACCTCAGGCGCGATAGCCCTTACTACTAGCGTGTGATTAATCAGCATCAGTAGAAAGGAATGCCCTACGTTTCCAATGCAATATGCATCTGGACATACATGTATCTGAAATCTGAATGCAGCCCTGAATGGATCACCATCAGTCATGACGTTTAGGAGTGTGTGAGCCCTAGCTTCCCTTGTGCAAAGCAGCAGTCCCCGTCTCAACTGAGTTGTCACAGGGAGAAACCGAGGATGAGGCGACCGAGCCCGTAGCTGAGATATTCTCTCGCAGCTAGCTGTGTGCATGCGACTCGTATCCTCCGTACGAACACTTACATCGACAGCTTATTATTATGATATTGTTTGTACGGTCGTCTTACCGCAACTATAACTTGCAAACAATTTCGAAAGTGCAAGCTGCATACTATATGAAAATGTAATTATAATAACTTGCGGACAAAGGAGTTTGCGTCCTCATACATCTCTCAATCGCGCAAAGGGCGCAACAACGTAGGAGAGTACGGTGTGTAGCAGTGCAGGCGTATCCGGGACTTGGCTGCCTGGAGAAACCACCATTCTGAGCTCCGAATGATTCGGTCGATAGCTGATCAAGGCAAGACTTTAGTAATGGGCTTCGACGATAAACCCTAAGCAGCTTTAGGAAGAGGAATTAATTAATTAACCTGCATTGATTTTCCTAAGCCGCAATAGATATCATGCATGATGCAATATCTACGATGGCTCCGACTAACCAGCTGGGAATGGGATGCATATATAAGTACGGGGAGGATGCCTGATCGCTACTCATCACTCACCACTGCAAGCAAAGCAAACTCAAGAATTCATCCATCCATTGACCTTCAATCACATCATCACATTTCTTTCACAGCTTCAGTCACTGTCGTCAGTCTCCCGTTCTCAAGACAACAAGAATGGCGGCGGTCAACAGCAACAACTGCATGACGAGCTCCTAGCTGCTCGTCCTGCTCGCGCTCTGGGCCGCCACTACTGGAAACAGGAGGTTTGCCGAGTGTCTTTGACACTCGGCAAACCCTATAAAACACTCGGCAAATGGTTTGCCGAGTGTTTTTTTAGAAAACACTCGGCAAACCGCACACGGTGAAAAAATTGCCGGCAATGAGAGATTTGCCGAGTGTTTTTTGTCGGACACTCGGCAAATCGTTTACCGAGTGTCAGACACTCGGCGAAGACGCAAACGGACTACCAACGGCAACGGCGGGTTTGCCGAGTGTCAGACAGCCGACACTCGGCAAATCTCTTCATTTTGACAGTAAAGTTTTTAAGAAAACACTCTCGGCAAATTTGCCGAGAGTGTTTTCTTAAAAAACACTCGGCAAACTGGGAGATTTGCCGAGTGTTTTCTTAAAAACACTCGGCAAACCTTGTTCCCAGGTGCACATGCATATGGTCGATTTGCCGAGTGTTTTTAAGAAAACACTCGGCAAATCGACCATGCAGTGCAATTTTTTTTTGTTTTTCTATTCTATCCACATATCACACATATATATGTCACACTAGCAAATGCCAGCGTTGCTGTGGAAGTCTTAAAATTTTCAAGGTAACAAGAGTATGAAAAAAATAGTGGATCAAAACCAATATACAATATATTATATCAAATATATAATTAGACATCGTCACATTCCAGTAATGACCAAAACTAAAGCAACAATATATTATATTCTATTAACACCATTTCCTATGCAAAACAGCTGCACCAATTACTGGATCTCTTCCAATACCAATACCTATATATGAATCCAAAAAAAATCAATTATAATACACACAACAATCAACAACACATATACACAAAGCCATATGCAGTGTGGGCCACTTCCCAGCCATTGTAAGGACCAAGGAGCCGAAAGACCATTCCCTTTTGGTGTTCTTTTTTACTTTCCTTCAAATCTTCACCAGCAAGGCAAAAGGGAATGATTATTTTAAAGACAAAACATCCAGAATCAGTATATTAAAATGTACGTGCTTATACAAGTACAGGAGCAGTACCCAGTATCAGTATATTAAAATTTGTAGTTTACTTGTGTATTTAACTGAGGGAATAACCAAACTAATAATGGTGTATTTAATCAGTAATACATGTCACCAAGTACTTAAAATGAGCTATAGCATATCTTAATCTGTACGATATCTGAGACAACCACATGCATCTACAGTCATATTTCTGGTAGTGATGCATATGCCTAGCACCAATATTTTTAGTACATAATCAGTTTCTAGTAGTCAATGAAATGGCACCTAAGTGTCAGGCCATATAAAATGTTGCTGGCTCTTAATCTATTTTAGTTGCACACTGCAACAAGATGGTGTAACAAGGATAAAGTTAAATTACTGAAGCTGACAAGGGGGTGTCTCTATAGCAATGAACATAGGCCTGTTTGGTTGGCCTCTAATTTTTTGTCTAACCAAAACCATGGTAAGACAAAACTTAGGTTTGCCAAAATCAAGCCTTACCAAAGTTAGGGCAAAAAAAAACATAGGTTGCTATTGGTTAAGTGCCATAACAAAGGTAGAAACCACTTTTTTTCTCTCTTATGCAATTTAAGAAGTTTCTAGAAACTTGCCAATATTTTGACCATAAACATTGGTGTGTGCAATCTCCACCTGCCAATAACCAGGGAGTGCATCCAAAATAAGCCTCTTAAGCATATCACTACAAAGGCATATGCGCTAACTAGAAAGCAGGAAAATCTAGTGGTATTACGCATTTACATAGGTAACTGCATTGGTTAGAGTAGACTAACCAAATAACAACTTATACATTACAGTACTATCAAATAGTATCTGTCAAAGGACTTTGCAAGACAGGAGAAAAACACCCGCTGCTACTCTGAAATAAACTGCAAATGGCAATACTGAAGACTGCACTATAGTACAGTCACGCAAAATAGAGCCTTCTTCAATTATCTTCAATTAAATAAACCAAATTATTTCAGCATATCATTCTGCTTGTAGCCTTATACTGATGTAGAAAAATACCAACGATTGCAAACAGACCAATCTAGCATGTGAAAACAAACTAAGCTCCAAAACTATAAACTGCTAAGTATTGAAACTGAACTGCAAGTACATGCAAGCCATTCAACTATTCAGGTATCCATTCACTAAAAAGCAAGTACTGAAACTGAGGCAATTTTGCAACTACAGATACTGAGAAGCACAAGAACTGATGGTTGATAGACTGGCACTCAGCGTTGCAGATTTCAGAGACAAGCTAACAATCAACACAACCTGAGAAGCAGCACTCCGTTTATCACAATTAGCTAGTCACGAATTAGATCTAATCTTATGAAATTAAGGGTGATTCACTGCATGAGCTAAGCAATTAGAAGCAATAATCTTATTTTCCCTAAATCCCTAACCCTAATCCTGAATAAATAAATAAATAAAAAGAGGAGAAAAGGAGATTCTCACCTCGTGGAGCCGGCCATTGGCATGAGGGCAGCAGCTCTGCACCACTCGTGCGGGTGGGGCCTGCGCCGCGCGGACAGTCCTCCATGCTGGTTCGCCGTGTCCATGGCGTTCGTGCCGTCGTGCTGGTGGCGGCCCGGGGCTGGTGCTGCTGCTCGCGGGCGCCCGGGGGGGGGCGCTGGCGGGTGGCCGGCGGCCGGCCGGGCCGGCGGGCAGGCGGCGGCCGGGGCTGCTCCTGCTCCTGGCGGGCAGCCGCTGGGGCCTGGCCGGCTGCTGCTGCTGGTGGCCGGCGCTGCTGCTCCCCTGGTGGCGGCTGGTGCTGCTGCTCGCGGGCGCCGAGGTGGCTGGCGGGTGGCCGCCGGAGCTGCTGCGGCCTCGCGCCGGGCGGCCGGAGGGGCGGGCGCCGGCCGGGGCGCGGGGGCTGGCCGTGGCCGGTTGGCCGGCCGCAGGCCGGCGTCGGAGGCGAGGCAGCTGGCCACGGCGGGCCGGCCGCCGCGAGCCTGGCCGGTGACGCGCGGGGCAGCTGGCCGGCCGCGGGCCGTCTTCCTCCTGGCCGGGGCGGCGCGGGGCGGAGGAGCGCTTTCAGCCGGCGCGTCGGCGGCTGGCCGGAGGCGCGGGGGCTGCTGGCCGGAGGCGCGGAGGCGCGGGGGCGGCGGGGCGGCGGCGCGGGCCGGCGGCGGCGGCTGGCTGTGAGTGTGTGTGAGTGGCGTGTGTGGTGTGTGTGTGGCCGAGCTGATAATTGCTGGGGGGGCAACGGTTTGCCGAGTGCCCTTTCTTTTAATTTTCAAGGTTTGCCGAGTGTCTAGGGAGGACACTCGGCAAATCTAGGTATTTTGCCGAGTGTTTTTTCAAAACACTCGGCAAACTAATTTTTTTTTTTTTGGATTTTAGCTTTCAATTTTTTTTGATATACTTGTAGAGTATTTGGTGCACCATGTTTGATTTTGGACCTTTTTTGAAACTTTTTACTATATATTGTTCTTTATTTTATTTATTTGGATTTTTTGGGGGAAAAGCAAATTTGTACTACAGGTCCATCCGATAATGAAATTTAGTTGTTGCAAAAATATTATTTGCATTGCTCACTCCTATTTTAGACCGTATTTAGAGACGGATCCAAAATTTCAAACATCTTATTCACGGAACAAGTACGGGCAACGTGCCGGGAAAGATTTTTAAAATGCTATAAAATGCAAATGAAGTCTGAAAATCATGAAACTTGACGAGATGTCTTAATATCGTATGCAGAGCCTATAATAAAAATTTGAAATGATTTCGAGTACGTGTGCACGCTATCACTTAGAAACCCTACACGGGCATCACATGAAATCATGAAACATCCTTGTTGATTCTTAGGTTTTCAAACATCGTGACGAGAAATAGTTCACGAAAAATTCCTAAATTTTTATCATTGCCTCTGCATATGATATGAAGAACAATTCGCCAAGTTTCATGATTTTCAAATTTCATTTGCATTTTATATATTTTAAATACCTTTACACGACGTTGCCCGCACGTGTGCCGTGAATAAGGTGTTTAAACTTTTGAGTCTCTCTCTGGATACGGCGTCAAATTGAACATAGTTATATGAATATCATTTTTCCAATCATAAAATTCAACTATCGGATGCACTTGTAGTGCAAACTACCTTTACACCTAAAAAAAATCAAATAAATAGAATAAAGGAACAATATATAGTAAAAAGTTTGAGAAAATGTCCAAAATCAAATATAGTGCCCACAATACTATATAAGTACAGCAGAAAAAATTTTGGAAGCCAAAATCAAAAAAAAAAAAAATTGGTTTGCCGAAAGTGTCAATGAAATACACTTTCGCAAACGCCCTAGGTTTGCCGAGTGTCTTCCCTTGACACTCGGCAAACCGCTAATCCGCCGTCCCCCCGTCCATATTTGCCGAGTGCAACGGTTTGCCGAGTGTCCGACACTCGGCAAATCCGTAGTTTGCCGAATGTAGTTGTTTACCGAAAGTGTCCGACACTCGGCAAAAACCCGTGTTTGCCGAGTGTTTTTTTTTTTGCCGAGTGTCCGACACTCGGCAAAACCCCTGGTTTGCCTGGGTTTGCCGAGTGTTGCACTCGGCAAATTGGAGGTTTGTCGAGTGCCCGACAAAAAACACTCGGCAAACCGGTTGACACTCGGCAAAGGGCCGGTTTCCAGTAGTGCGCCCCGCTGGCCGTGCTGGCCGGGGACCCTGACATCCTCACCGACTACATCATCCCGGTGGGCGCCAACCCCGACATCCCCGGCGCCTTCTTCTCCTACTCAGGCCTCCGCGGCGCGCTGGCCGAGCAGAATCCGGCGAACTTCTCGGTGGCCAAGGCCTCCATGGCGGAGTTCCCGGCGCTCAATGGGCAGAGCGTGTCAAACGCTGGGCGCTCTCGTACCGGTGGGCTCCGTCAACCCCATGCACACCCACCACGCGCGCCTCGAGAGCTGCTGCTCGTCCTCGAGGGAGTACTCTCCGTCGGCTTCGTCGACACCGCCGGCAAGCTCTTCGTCCAGAACGACCTGGCCGCCGGCGACACGTTCGTGTTCCCCAAGGGCACCGTGCACTGGCAGTTCAACCCGGGTCCAAAGCCTGCCAAGGCGCTCTCCGCGTTCGGGAGCGCCGCCGCGGGGCTCGTGTTCCCTCCCCGCCACCCTTTTCGGCGCCAGCAACATCGACGACGTCGTGCTGGCAAAATCCTTCAAGACCGACGTGGCCACCATCCAGAAGCTCAAGGCAGGCCTAAAATAATGAAACCCGTGTGGTGGTGGATCCGTGGAGTATTCCATTTCCACGCATGTTCTTGAGTTCCTTCCTGTCTGGCCTGGGACGTGTCAGTCAGCCAGGTCAAATTAATAAATGCCCCTTTTTGTTCCAAAATATCTGTTGTTTTTTAATTTCTAATTTATAGAAAATATGCGTAATGTTTGTATCTTTAAATAAATTTATTATAAATATAGATTTAATGATCGATCTAATAATATTAATTTCATACCATAATTATTAATGTTTATATATATATTTAATCAAAGTTATTTCTTAAGATGTGAAAATTATTTAGAAACGGAGAAAATATATACATTATTGCATGATGTGATGCGACAGCGACTGAAGCCTAAGAATAATGAATTTAGGACCCCCAAACAAACACCACTATTTACCTATGCCAACACCATTACAAGATGTATATGTATCGTTATTGATCTATATAGGACCATAAAGAACATATCACATAAGTAGTTTGGAGTATAATCTCATATAGTGGATCTCTTTTTTATAGTGTAAGTAAAATAACATGGAGGATAATACATGTGTGTTGGTGGAGCCCCTAATTATAAATAGACACGGCGACCAACTCAAAAGCGCTTATTTATATCTTGACATTGAGTTTAGGAAAATCCGTACCATAAAAGTTGATGCAACGTGCAAGCTTGAACGTGAAACCATGTGTCCAAATACCCACTCAAAACCTACTCAAGACAACAAGGTTTTCACTCTGTCTTTTGAGCTCTGGCAGAGGAGTTATGCTGCTCTATCGAGGAGCAGTGCTGCCCTGCGGCAGTGCCAAGCAAACAAGAGCACTGGATGACTTAAAAAGTCGTTGGGTGTGCAAGGAGGTATTTTACATCTCTCTCATCCACCCCCAATGGTTACCATGCATGTTTTCATGACAGCAACCGGAACATCTCTCCTCTCTCTGTTGCAAGGCTCCAAAGCTTCAAAGTTTCTCTCCATCGATTCCCTTCCAAAACTTTGAGAGATTGAGCCTCCAAACTTTGATTGGGAGCTGCTCCAACTGTTTTTCAACCCCTAGAGCACATGGTTCACTTTCAAGCCAGTGGATAGCATTTGTTACTCTTGGCGCTTTTTCTCCTAGCCAGCTAGAGCGTTGCTCGTAGAGCTTGCCTACTTATGTGTTAATTCGGGAGGTTTGTAATCACCCTATTCATGTAGTAAGAAACTCCTCATCTTAAGAGTTCATTGTCATGACTTGAGAATGAGACAAAAAAGGTGAAAGAGACTCTGACCTTATAGAGGTCACTTCAACGACTGGAGGTAGGCAAACCTTGGTGGTAAGCTGAACCACGAGATTTGTTTTGTGCTACTCTTCTTTGTGGTTGTTTCTAGAGTTTGGCCCTAATCTACTTCCATATAAGATTCCAACTCGATTTAAGTGGTGGAATAGGTTCAACATTGCTCTAAGAAGCTCAGTAATTCACCTGATCTAATTTTTCTTGCATAGATTTTGAGTTTTTTTATTTGACAAGCATATCCAACCCCCCTCTAGGCTTAGTAGGTCCTTACAAACACACAAATAGTTTGTGCGTCTTTGTATTAAGTTAGAACACGCCTTATCTGATGAACCCATGGTTTTTTTTCTCAAGTTACTTCAGCTAGTGATGACAATATTGAGAGTTTTTTGGAGGGCTTCATGTGGTCAAAACAATGCAAGAAAAGAAGACATAGAAAAGAAGACGTCCATTTGGCTCGGTACTAGAAGTAAAGCTGAGATAATGCGAAGTTGCATCGTGTTCTGGTGTGGGGGTGCACCTAAATTTGTTAGCTGAGTCAATAGTCAAGTCCACATCGGCCCGCTAGTAACCGGTCCTTGAACTTGTCAAGATGTATCAACCCGATCCTCAAACTCAGAAAGTATATTATTATGGTCCTTAAACTCTAATTAGGTCTCATATTCGTCCAAACGGACCTAGGTCCACATGGCAGCTCTATCTCACCTCTCTTGGCCATGGCCACTTGGCCAGCTCGTCGGCATGCCACTATTCGGCCCGTGCGGCTGCGGCAGGGGCTGCTCGCCTTCGTGTCGATGGCAACTGGCTGCTCGCTCGCGCGCCTGTGCACCGCGTCGGGCGGCGGCTGCTGCTGCTCGCCACGTCCTTGTGCCGCAGCGTTGGGCGGCTCGCCTGCATGCGCTCGTGTCGTACATGCGCGGAGACGGCAGCTGCTGCTCGCCTGTGCGAGGCCGCGACGCGACGGCAGGCTCGTGGCGCTGTGCCTTACCTTAGGTCCTGGCCATCGCCCGAAGCCGTCGATGAGCATGGTGAACCACTACCGCGGCTCCGCCGCGCACCATCCTGCATCCTTGTCCTCGATCAAGATCATGCTGATGGCGGCAAGGGTACATGGAGCAAGCAAGTGCACGTTCCAGTCTTCCAGAAGGAGGAGAAAGGGGTTGTGTTTGTCTTGGATCGGAGTACATCGACTTAACCTTGACCTCGGGAAGACATGTGCGCAGTGGCGTCGTGTGTGCATGGCCGCAGCGGCTTGCCCGCACCCCTGGGCGGCGGCGCGGCCCATGCTCCTGAATCCGGTGGCGCGGTGAGTTTGTGCGCCTGTATGTGTTGGCAGCGCTGACGGTGATGAGGAAGAGATTATTATTTTCAAAAGAGTACCTTGTAAAACATGCAAGTAGTTGTGCAATCTGCTGTCTAGACTATTTTGTTTATAACCCCCTTTTGTTTTTTATTTCAAGCAATCAAGTTTATTTCTACAAGCGGACATAAATTCTCACCCATGTGAATGAATATGAGACCCAAATAAAGTTTAGAGACCGAAATGACACACTTTATAAGTTTAGGGACCGCGATGACACGCCACCACAAGTTTAAGGACCGGCCATGAACTTTACTCAATTAATTATGTCAAGCCCTTTGAGTCCAGGTTTGGGTCCAACCTGTGTGTCTGCGTGCACTTATATTGGACGTGCATTTATATTGGCCACACGTCATGTAATAAATTAGATTGGGGCAATGCTAGGATACATATTTTACCTAGTAGAAGGTAATATCTCAAACAAATTTGAGCCCTTGATTTTTAGATTTCTAAAGTAATTAATTGATTAATTAAGTTATTATTAGAAAAATAAAAAATAAACATTGCCAAATCCCCTATCCACGGAAACAGAAATCAGCGCATGCCCTTCCTTTCATACACGTGCGGTACCTTCCTTTTCAATGGAGTCGTGCTGCTGATGAACATATACAAATCATATTGGATCATCATGTTAAATTGTATTTCATTCATGTTACCTACTAGTACCCAATTAAAAGAATATGATACACACAAAAATAATATCAACAACTAACATGTTTAATTAAGCCGTGAACTTTGGGCCCGATACACAAAATATGATAAACACTTCTAATAAAATATGTATATATATTGAGTATGTACGCATGTATATTACGCCAACTCGATTATTAAAACTATGTTACATAATTCAGAGACCCTTCTAATAAAATATGTATATATATTGAGTATGTACGCATGTACAGTTTTGTATATGTTGGACACGTTTCTAGTATCTTGGGCACCTATGTACGGCATGGGTCACTTGTATAAACGAATACATAGTTTATGCCAAATTTAATATGTCACATGTCTAAAGGTACAAATATAAAAAAAAAATTACCACATCGGAGTAGATCTCATATCTATCGAATTGATCTATAATGATATTTATATCTAAAACTTTCTTTATTTATCATATTTTTCCAAAATTAAAAATCAAATTAATATATATTTTAGTTATTACCTTCAAGGAAGTAATAGGTAATTGTAACCATCAGATCTAACTAAGTGAAGAGCTCACAATCATTTGTATGTACTGTGGCAAAGCCCATTAGATTGAACTTTATTTTGTGGAGTTTATCTCTCATCAAGCCGCCGCTTGAAAACCCTAGTTGGGGTGACTGATCCAGATCCTTCGTGAATTTGCGTGGAGTGCGTGATCGAGGTGCTACAGGTTTGGACACGCCGCTTAGAATTCTCGAGTTTCCTCTTCCGATCATGGTTCGTTTGTGGCCATGGGTGGAGAATTTATCTAAGGTTTGGATTGCATCCCGTGTAAGTTCGAACTCATCTTGCTACTGCTTGTGTTTGATTTACCGGAAGAATTAATTCATCTGAGTGGATTATACCTATCTTGTTGGATCAAGATTGGTTGCCGTGCCGTGAATTTTATATTTTATTATTTAGTGAGTTCGTGGGAAATAAATTTTGACCTCTCGTAAGATTGTCGGCTTCATTTGAGAGGCAAAATAGCTCCCAAAGTGCTGCTATACAATTTGAGAACGACATACTACTTGCTGATTGGCGTGATCACTTCGAGATTTATATTGCTACAGTATTAGACTCCTCTCGGAATACAATAATAATTACGATGACACTTTCGGCGCCTAGGCGTCCCGAACGGACGGGCGCCCAGACGCCTGCAGTCCCGTTTACGCACCTTGCCTCGCAACATCTACCATACGGCCCCGCATCCATGTCTCGTCCCCCTCACCCGCCGCTTAGCCCCAGCAAAAAAATGAAAATGAAAAACAAAAGAGAGGAACGCCCACCACGCTACGCCCTGCACGGCCTCATCCCTGCATGGTCTTGCCTCCGACAAGGGGCGCTCCGCCCAAGACGACCTCGCCCTCGCACGGCCTCGCCCCCATCTCGCCCCCGCTCCGTCTCACCCTCCTCGCCCCTACTCAAGCTGCATAGCGGCCCCTGCTTTCGGCCTCTAACCCCCGGCATGATGCGGCTGGAAAAAAAAAAATTGAAATAAAATCTCAGAACCAAAATGCAACATCACCCGAGACTAAATGCAACAAACAAAGAAATTCAAATGCAACAAGATGAGATCTCACCCGGATGAAACATCACACAAGACCTGCTGCAACATCAACCGAAAGCCTAATGCAACACACAAAAGAAAACCATTGAAACATGGTGAAAAAAATAAACCCTAGCATGCTGCAACATCAACCAAAGACTAAATGCAACAAACAAAGGATACCATTAAAACATGGTGAAAAGATGAACCTTAACCTACTACAACATCAACTAAACAGTAATGCAACATTCAGATAAGCCAACTACAACATGGTGAGAGGTGAACCCCCAGATATCACCGTGAACCCTATTCGCCACCACATCCCATAGATCTAGACGGAGAAGGAGGGGAGGAGGTGAAGGAGCATATCCAGATGAGGGAGGAAGGGGGAGAGAGGCATCGTATCCAAAACACTCCCCACCTACCTTGTCGGATCCATGCGGGAGGAGGTGAGAATAGCGAGGGAGAGAGAGCAAGGAGGGAGGGGGAGGCGAACTGTTGCCGTCGACCCCCACTCCGCCCGGGGGGGGGAGAATGGAGGGGAGAGAGGGGAGCAAGGGAGGGAGGTGCAGCTCGTCGGCCGTTGTGCATGGAGGGCGGCGCGGAGGGTACCATTAGATGGCTCCTGCAAAAGCAGGGGAGCGTGCGGCTTGGGTGGGCATGGCGGCCGGTGAGCAGCAGCGAAGGGAAAGCAGCGAGCAAGGGAAGGAGAGGTGGAGTAGCCGATGCATGCCGCAAAATGCTTTTTGTATTACGGGCCAAACAGAAGGGGGTGGCGGGGCGGTCCAACCCAAGCGCGCCACGTCCCGAAGCCAACGGACTTACGAGTCAGAGTATTACCGTAATAATTATTGCTATTGTTCGTCATCATCAACCATCATCTCAAATATTTTCTGCTATTATTCAATTGAGAGTTGATTAAATTTAGTTTGTCTGTATCGTGAAAGATTGGAACAAATATTCGGACATTGTAGGTGTGTCCTTATCATTATTGACGTCCTAAAAAATAAGCTATACATGAATGCAGCAACCAATGAAAAGAGTTGAGAGAATGATAACGTTGCTAATAGGACAAGGAGATTGCTACAATTCTACTTTCGATTGGTTCTGTTCTGTCATACAACTTCCACAACAATTTAGGTAGCAAATTTGCTTGAAGGTTTATTTTATTGTTTAAAGAAAAAAGAGCTGCATTTGGTATATATAACCCCAATACTTGCTGTTATATAAGGAGTAATTTCAAGCAAAGCGTAATTTCAAGCAAAGCAAAGAATCATGGAAATGAAACAGCCTTGAAAACTGTTGACAGCAATAAAAGTTTAGAGGGGTTTGCATTTCGGTTGGAAACTAGATTGAACAAAAAAAGGATCAAATTTAAGCTCATTTATTTGGAATAAATTGAAGAAAATCTAGCGAAATTGGCCCTCGCTGGTTTTGGATGTTCAAAACCTGTCTGATAGAAACTGGCATGAAGGTTTGAAAAACCGACCCTCCTGAGTGGGCACGGCAGCTGTATAAAGTATAAACTAGCCAAGGCCGGTTTTGGAACACAGCTCAAGGAGGTTTTGTCCAGCAAGTCTAGTTCACCTTGAATTTGATGCAAACTTTTTGATCTCGTGATAAACTTGCAGAAGGTTTTCTACTAGGTCAAACCATCCGTTGTATGTGATATTCATATGATCACGGTCAATTGAGGATTTGAGGTACATAACTCACAGTCGACAAATAATAATATACCATATTTTCCCCTTATTTTGAGCATTTCAATCTCTACTATGTAGTGTGTCTCTTAATGAGATTTGTTGACATTCAAAGTAGCTTTAATTACTGATCGTAGGACAACCATTTTGTGCTCTATTCAGCGGTATTCATGAGCTTTTCACCCTCTGATGCATGTGTCTGACTCTGACCTCGAGCGTGTGAGCCCTAGCTTACTACTAGCGGGTGATTCTAACCAGCATCAGTAGAATGCCCTTACGCAGTATGCATCTGGACATACAAGTATCTAAAATCTGAATGCAGCCATGAATGGATCACCATCAGTATTCGATCACGTTTAGGAGTGTGAGCCCTAGCTAAGCTTTAGCTTCCTTATTTGTGCGAAGCAGCAGTCCCCATCTCAACTGATGAGTTGTCACAGGGAGAAACCGAGGAAGAGGCAACCGTGTCCGTAGCTGAGATATTCTCTCTCGCAGCTGTGCATGCGACTCGTATCCTCCGTACGAACAGTTACATCGACAGCCTATTGTTTTTTTGTTTGTATTGTACGGTCGTCTCGTCGTCTTCCTGCAATTTCCATGGAAACTAATCCGGCCGGAAAGTGCAAGCTGCATACATATAATTATAATAATTATAATTTTAATAACTTGCGGCCAAAAGTGCTTGCGTCCTCAGACATCTCTCCCACTCTCGCAAACGGCGCAACAACGTACGGTGTGTAGCAGTGCAGGCTCATCCGGGACTTGGCTGCCTGGAGAAACCATCATTCTGAACTCCGAATGATTCGGTTACTGATCAAGCAAGGAAGATGAATTAATTAATCTGGATCGATTTCCAATGATAAACCCTAAGCATGCAGCTGGAGGAAGAGAGGAACTAATTAATCTGGATTGATTTCCCTAGCTAATAAGCTGCATATATGCAACACATATATCATGCATGATGCAATATCTTCGATGACTCCAACTAACCAGCTGGGGAATGGGCCGATGCATATATAAGTAGGGAGGAGGCCTGATCGCTACTCATCACTCACAACTGCCTGCCTTGCCTCTTTCGACAACACGAGCAAAGCAATCTGAAGAATTGATCCATCCACATCATCACATCATCACATTTCTTTCTTTCACAGCTTGAGTAACTGTCAGTCACTACCGCCACTTCAGACAAGACAAGAAGAATGGCGGCGCTCAACAACAACTGCGTAGCAAGCTCCTTGCTGCTCGTCCTGCTCGCCCTCTCGGCCGCCCCGCTGGCCGTCGTGGCCGGGGACCCTGACATCCTCACCGACTACATCATCCCGGCGGCCATCAACCCTGCGAACATCACGGGCGCCTTCTTCTCGTTCTCGAGCCTCCGGGGCGCGCTGGCCGAGCAGAATCCGGCGAACTTCTCGGTGGTCAAGGCGTCCATGGCGGAGTTCCCGGCGCTCAATGGGCAGAGCGTGTCGTACGCGGCGCTCTCGTACCCGTCGGGCTCCGTCAACCCCACGCACACCCACCCGCGCGCCTCCGAGCTGCTGCTCGTCCTTCAGGGAGCACTCTCCGTCGGCTTCGTCGACACCGCCGGCAAGCTCTTCGTCCAGGACCTCGCCGCCGGCGACATGTTCGTGTTCCCCAAGGGCACCGTGCACTGGCAGTTCAACCAGGGCCCACTGCCTGCCAAGGCGCTCTCGGCGTTCGGCAGCGCCGCCGCGGGGCTCGTCTCCCTCCCCGCCACCCTCTTCGGCGCCAGCAACGTCGACGACGTCGTGCTGGCAAAATCCTTCAAGACCGACGTGGCTACCATCCAGAAGCTCAAGTCTGGCCTCGCCCAGAAGTGATCTACTATCGCCTTTCATTTGGTTTCAGAGCATCTTTTCCTTCTCTCTATAATCGTCGTTTCTTGAACTAATAACCTGCCATGGGCAATGGTGATTGGTGAGTAGTGACGCAGTGAGCGTTGTGTCATGGATCAAATAATTGTATCCACCCAACTGTCAGGTGTGATTTGTATGTGTTGATGTGAGAGTTTGTTAATTATTGTAATCTCAATGATAATATCTATACATTACATTGTCGTCTCCTATCTCTTCTTTGCTCGTCACGTGATGTGTTAACACCAGTCGCCAAGTCACGGAAAACCCATTTAAATTTGTCTCAAGGTGTAGAAACTAAGTTAACAGTTTAGATAAATGAAGGTTATGACAAGTCGATTTCGTAGTCAAATTTGAAGACCGGACTCTCAACCTGTTGTTTCGTAGTTCTAAAATCAACTTTTCTACTTGATTGTTTCAAGTAGTTTAGTTGAAAATAGTAGGAGTAACAACAAACACAAACTTACCCAAATTGTAATATGTTCAACCCTTAGGCCTTGTTTGTTTCATCCCTAAATAATAGGAATTGGAGTGGATTGAGAAGGATTTTAACTTCTAAAGGATTTAAACCCCTTCAATCTCTCCCAATCACATGGTCCTAAGTGAAAACGAACATAGCTTAAGGAAGCCAGATTCCAAACAAATTTCGACTTAGTCCAAACTCCAAACCTAGAGTACATCTGAATCCTCTAAATAAATCTATTTTTTTTTCCTCCCAAAACAAACAAATCCCTACCTAACAAATGAGAACCGTTTTAAGGCAAAAAGAGAAAATCCGTCCTTATTAATATCAGTTATTAGAGTAAAAAAAAATCAAATTCTCCTATAAATTTTAAACATGCATGTTGCACATAATAATCATTATCAGTTTTTCTTCATAAAAATTTATTATACAAACAAATCCCCACCAAATAAACAGGGCGTGATACACATCGATCTGAATGTGAACAGGATTATGCGTCTTCATATTATGCTATACTAACGATGAGCATGCCATTTTTCTCAATAGTTGGAGGTGTTTGTGCCTCCAATATACAATATGTGTTATTCATGTGGGTATATATGGATGGATACAAATTATCATGTCCGAATATACGCCGATGCATTCCCCACCTTACTCAAAAAAAATATTGATTAATAGTATACTGTACACAAGAAACGTTTTTTTTTTTTTTTTTACTTGAATGGCAGCGCATTGCGTAGCAGCCCTCTCGTCATTTGTCTGAAATAAAAGTGAGTAAAAACTGAACAGGCAGCAGCTGGAAAGCTTAGGTGGGAACCTGCGAGCAATTGCCGGACAAGAAATAACCAGCACATACATGAAACTTGCATCTTGTTGTCTCAAGCATATCTATGTGGTGACGCAGGAATATACGTACGTGACTGCTGCCAAGTGCCAACTGACATGAATTGATGCAATGCATTGTATAGTACTCCTATGTAGCTACCTCGATCTCTGAGTCTGATGTTTGACGAACTCTGTATGCATGCGCTGCCAAGGAGTCTGATGTATGACGAACTCTGACGGGCCTTCCCAAATAATGCATGCCCAGAGAAGAACTAACTGAGTCTTCAGCTGGCATGCCTTTGGCAGTTTCACCATGATTAGCTACTTAGAGCTGCTAGCTATACTGTCACCTGTGCTGTACATTGTAACACCCAAACCTGCAAAGCTTAGGAAACCAAGGAGGCGCGCTGTCACGTATATTCCTGCTGCGTCACCACAGACATGTACAAAGATAACTCACTCTAGAAGTCTAGCAGTAGTAGCACAGGGCGGCACAGTCTTCCAAAGGCCGCGCTAGCTGTTCATATATCAAATTATATAGAGAGAGAGCATTATAGATAGCAAGCCATCGCATGCAGGCCCCAAGTCTGATCGTTCCATTTCCATTTCCATTTTCCATCGCATCCTCCTCACCGGACGGGCAGCTAATTAAGCTAGCGGATCCATGGCGCTCTCCCGCGGCCTCCGGCTGATGTTCCTGTGTGCCGCCGTGGTGCTGCTGCCTCGGTGTGCCCGCGCCGGCGACCCGGACATCCTGACCGACTTCGTGGTGCCGCAGGACTTGGGCGACCCGTCCCAGATCAACGGCTCCTTCTTCACCTACACCCACCTCGTCAGCGGGAACGCCGGCGACCCGGCCATGTTCTCCGCGTCCAAGGCCACCGCCGCCGAGTTCCCGGCGCTGCTGGGGCAGTCCGTCTCCTTCACCGCGCTCGCCTTCGGCGCCGGCACCGTCAACCCGCCGCACATCCACCCCAGGTACACGTACACGTTGGTATAATTTGCACGTAGTAGCTAGTGCGTGTGCTTCGACGACTCATGCCTGATCGTTCGTTCGCAGGGCGTCGGAGCTGCTGGTGGTGGTGCAGGGCGCTCTGTTCGTGGGGCTGGTCGATGCCGCCCGCAACGGGACGCTGCACACGGCGACGCTGCAGGCCGGCGACATGTTCGTGTTCCCCAAGGGCATGGTGCACTTCCAGTACAACAACGGCACCGAAGAGGCGCGCGCCTTCTCGGCGTTCGGCAGCGCCAGCCCCGGCACCACCTCGCTCCCCATGCAGCTCTTTCGGGACCGGCATCGGCGACGCCGTGCTGGAGAAGTCGTTCCACACCGACCAGGACACCGTCGACGCGCTCAAGCGCGGCCTGAAGCAGCCGCCGGCGCCGGCGCCGGCGCCCACGCCGCCGCAGAAGAACTCCGCCCCCGTCGCGCTCGTTGGAGGAGCACGTCTGGCGGCGGTGATGCTCTGCGTCGGCACCGCCTTCTCGCTCGTCTTGTGAGAGGAGCGTGTTCAGCTGGTCACGAATAAGATGGTGGTACCTTTTGACGTGATGAGACGTTGTGCTTGCTTCTCCGTGCTCCCTTCTGAATAAAGATGAACCATATGACAACAAAAGGAGAGTTTTTTTTTTTTTGGAAGAACTGTATTCAAGAGTCGGATAATCCATTTACGACAGAATCGAAGTCCAGTCCACTTTATGGGAGCACACGCTCTTTCATAAGGACCTATATTTAAACAGGAAACCATATAATTCATTTGGATGAGCTATATTTATAAACAGCTGCTAGACTTATTTAGGGCCTGTTTAGATCCAATAAACTAACAACTAATTCAAATAGTTAAATTTTATGGACTAGTGAACTGTAACTAATTGAATCTTAGATTAGTCATTAGTTCATCCACTACTTCATCTATTTAGATTCTTATAAATTAATTGTTAGTCAACTAGTTATTAGTTTATGGGATCCAAATCACTAAATCATGCCTGCAATGCTCTAGCACGAGTGGAGGTACCCAAAATACCACTATAATACCAATCCGGTCAAAATAAGACGGGGGAGCCATAATTCTGTAAACATAATTCAAGACAAAGTTTCTAACAAGCTACTGCAGGAGAAGAAACCTTCTAAAATATTTATTGCAAATCAACCTCATGTTGATAAAACCAAACAATCAATTTAGTGTGGGTGGACAACATCTACAACTTTATTCAGTGGTGCGCCTAAATACTGACAGTGATATCTAGATGCCGGAACCAGACTATACTATGACGATGGGAAACCACGAAAAATCAATAAGGTTACAAGAGATTTCAACAAACTACGGTTATACTAGAATTTCACATGACACAAAAACTAATATTGCCAACACATTCTATCCACAAATTGTAAACAACCCTTCTCAATGGTCTAGATCCTAAGACCATGCATGGAAAGTGTCGTAGATGCTCGGACTAGACCCAATGGAAGGTTGCAATATAATCGGATATAGACTCACTAAAAGGGAGGTATTCATGTCAGCAATATCAATCCTCTCCTAGTATTTTCGGTGTTATTTGTTGGGGATTTAATCCCTCACAAACCCTGTTATTTGCCAGGGTATTTAATCCCTCCTAATCCCAAACGTCTGATCCCCTTGATTTTGACAAAAGGTCTATCGGTGCAAAGCAATACAAATAGTGTTTGGTTCGGATAATTTAAAGCAAACACTAATGTAACAAAAAAACATAGGTAACACGTCACTAGATTTGTTTATTTTGCCCTTCCTCAAGCTAACAAAAATGGGAAGAGAATAAAGGATCGATGCAAGGCATAGGCTAGAGTCGAGTAGGGCCTATGTTCTGGAGGATGCAGAGTGAAGACCTACAGCTGATAGGTACTCCCTCCGTCCCTCTTTACTAGTCGTTTTAGCACTTCAAGCTGGTACAGCAAAGATTCTTTGGACCTAGATATTGCGTATATCTGTATGCATGCACGAGGCTCGAATGTTGACAGTTTATTGCATTGCCACAGCGACTACTAAAAGTGGGACAGAGGAAGTAATAGTCTAAGGGCAACACCTAGCTGGAGTTTTAGCCTCAGCAAAAAGTAATAGGCCATGTAGATGGAGCGTTAGCCTCTGTAAAAAGTAATAGGCCATATAGATGGAGCGTTAGCTTCAAAAAAAAAAAAAAAAAAAGGCAATGTAGATAGAGAAGTGCATAGCTGTCAATTTCTCCGATCCAAATAAGTGCTCTCCACTGATAGTAGGGGCCTACAACTGCAAGCGTTGTCTTTGAACATTATGATCTGTTGAAAACATGTGACGAGGATGTGTTGCTACTCCCTCCGTGTCAAAATATCTATCGTTTTCGCTTTCCGAGAAATAAATGCCGGCAATTTTTATAAACAATAAATATTATCGATTAGTATTAATTAGGATCTTAGGAAAGATCTTTAAATCTAGCTTTTTAACAAAATTATTCAAATATGTAAATATTGCACGTATTTTCTACAAATCGAATCAAATTTATGCCACGAACACCTAAAACGACGGTCTTTCTAGACAGAGAGAGTGTGGAGGCTAAGACTAATAGCCACAAAGTCGTATTGGGAAAGCCCAAACAGAAAGTGGAGCAGACGCACAGATTACGGCTGCACGATCAACGTAATTACGTATTAATAAAGTAATGGAAACTCAAAAGAATTCTTCTTATTCTCAAAAGTGAGGGCAATGGGCAAAGGGATTGATACCAAAAAATATTTCTTCTTATTATAAGGCGTGATTTGTATATATTTATTAGTAAAAAAAGTCTTCTCCTTTAATCATCTCTACAACTAAAAAGAGTGAAAGTAAGACTTTTTCATGGTGCGGTCATTTATCAGGTCATTCGTAACTTTCGCCTCAGCGTGCGATACCCCCTTGATAGATTCAGCGTGCGGCCCGCACGTGGGACCATGTCTAGCCTTAAGGCCGCAATCCTTTCCAAAAGGAAATACTCCGTACAAGGAATGACTCCGTGATTCAGTCACCGATCTCACGATCCGCCCGTGCGGACGACACCCTCGCGGCCTCGCCCGCTCGGGAGGTGCTGTGACACCGCCCGTGCGGCGCCCGCGCGAGTTACTGCGGCGATGCCCTTGCACGCTCATAGGTGGCCGTGCGGCCGCACGCCCTAGCCCTACGATCACTGCGCCTGCCAGCAGGTGGCAGCGCCCCCTCGCCGCGCCGCCGCCCCTGCGACTGCAACTGCCCGCCCGGTGGCCGTGCCGTGTCCCACGCCACCGCCCTGCGACCCCGCCTGCCCTCTCCGGTTCGTCTCCGTGGCGCGCTCCGCCGCTCAGGCACCGCGTGCTCCACCCTACCTGCGCGGCTGCACCCTCCTTCCTTACAGGGTTTCCCTCGGATCTGGGTCGCTGGGCGTCTGTGCGTAGGATCAAGGCACTCGCAGTCCGCAGGCATATTCGGGCGGCGACGGCGCGTAGCTTCAGGCTCGTTGCGGATCTGGCCCCGCTTGTGTGTGCGTCCATCCCTCTGCAATCTGCAGCGAAGGAGGCAGTAGCGGCGGCTGCCTTTGTTGCTCGAGAAAGTGGATCAGGTGCAGCTATCAGGGTGTCAGGTACGTAAGCACTCATGCTTTCCCTGCATTATGCGTAACTGAGATGATTGCTTAATACAAGTATAGCACTGTGTGGGTGAAGATGCATTTGCTTCTAGGAAAATATATGCCAATGCAGTTTGAACTGATACTAAAAATTCAGGGTATTGTTTCCTCGCCTGTCTTGTTTATGCAGACTGACAAGTCCTTGATGATATTCAGTTAATGTGCTCTTCAGAATTACAAATCTCTCTCAAGCTTGTGCAGGTGCCTATTGTTTGACACTATGATATAAGCATTTTTCAAGTTCTTGATATATGATCAGTCCTACCTATGACCATCGCCTTTGATGATGATGAGTTGTGCAGGTGAGCACCTGCATTGGAAATTCAGTTCAGGGCAACCAGTGCGTCACCTTCAGAAGGGCAATGCTGGAGGTCCTATGGAGCCAATGCAGGTTGTCTTTATCTTATGGAAGTTAAATTATAATTTTCTTTGCTGAATTACAGTTGCCGTTTTCTAAAATGTCCAATGTCCTATTACCAGAAAACATAAAAAATATATAATATGCTTACTGCATCAGGCATTTTGAGCAAGAATTATTTATTTAGGCATGATGCTAATGCCTGCAATATCAGTAGTGTAAGCTGTATTTAGCATGGCTACTAAGTCTGTTACTTAATCTATTAGTTCATGCTTACTCCTTAAAACATTTGTTATTTCATTCTAACTAACCACTCTTAGCAGACCCATGACCTCATTTGCTTTTTTTATCCCACCTGGATTATTCTCTGGAAAACATTTATGCGCTGACATTAATTAGATCCTATGTCCTGGAAACAGAAATTGATTGGAATTATTGCACTGTTGGATGAAGCTTGGAACATTGTTGGTTTGTTTCTCCTGTAGTATAACATAAATTCCTCTCCTCAATTATGGGTTGCTCATGTACAATATGTTTCACAAATCTACACATGAGACCCGGCGGCGAAGATGTTCAGTAACTTCTCATCCTAGACTTGAGAAGACAAAATTCTTAGTCAGATTTTACCATCATTTTACATCTCAGACTATGCTGGGAATGTAAGCCAGAACCCTAGAAATAATAGCATCCAACTGTTTTGCAGGTTATATATCAAACAATTTTTTTACAGGTTTTAGTTAGTTGCTTCAGCATTCAAAGTCGATTGCCTCTGTTTCCTTTTTGTTTTGAGATATGCGCTTATTCTAGATTCAAAAGTCGATTGCCTCTGTCAAAGCCTGCAGGTGCGTGGCCATGGCAGCCCTGCCGCGGCTAACATGGCTAGGGCAGTCAAAAGCTTCCATAGCGTGGCGCGAGGATGGGAAGCAGGCGGGGCACAACCCACGGGGAGGTTTCGGGGCTGCTAGCTACAACCGCCCGTTAGAGGTGATCCAACCTACTCCTGCTTCTTTAATAACCTTAGAAACGCTGCCGTCGGTGGCTACCTTGGCCACACCCCTCCGGTCCTCCACACACGCTACCAGTACTTCCTTCGGCTTGCGCCCTGGTGCCACGGCTCCGCTGCCAGACCACCCGCCAAAGCCTCCATGGAAGGGCTCACCAGAGAAAAATTAGAGGTTAAAGATGAGAGTAGTTTGGATATTTCGGCACCTTCTCTCTCTCTAAAATACAAGAAATGATTAAAGTATTCGATATAGTGTCTTTAGACAAATTATTTATGGTATTTTTTTAGACAAATTTTCTTTTTGGTGGTGTGATCCATCCAATTACATATTTTTCAATGTCCCACGGCAAAATGTGCCAACTTTTTATGGGGCCTGCATCCGTTCCTATAGGAACTTGTTTAGTTGCCCTTCTTCGGGTAGGTAAAAGTTTTGGGAAGGAAACTAAACACCCCCCTTATTGTAAATTCATATAGGTTGAAAGGCTGCAAGTAGAACAAATGGTAGAGGAGGTCAGTAGAGTTTGTGAGACTATGACATCGTCTTGTGATTGTATTAAGTTCACAAACTTTGTTTCTTGATTAATTGTCACTTCAATATCAGTATTTAATTTTTTATAAATTATTATTTTATTGTGCGATCTGTGTTTTTTTAATAAAATCGATTTACTATCCCGTTAGCAACGCAGCGGGCATACTACAAGTAAATATAAAATGTTCAACGTATTGGAAAGCTCAAACAGGAAGTTTCGAAAGCCCTAGCAGCATGCAGAGCGGATGCACGATTCGCGCTCTTATAGCAGGGATCACAAATTCCTGCTTAGTGAAAAGTATCAGATTACAGCAGCACGATCACACGTTATGTGTTACCGACGTAATCGGATGGCGTTACGAATGTGAACAAACGGCGTTAGCGTCCGTTTCTCATCCGAGTTCGATGGAGCTTCTATCGGGCAAACTTGGGCCAAGAGGGCGGTGGAGAAAAGGACTACAAAACGTTTCCGTCTACGACAGGCGGCAGCACAACACAACAGCAACAGAATGGGAAAACACAATAGAGTTATGCTACCAATGTAGTAATAATATTAACCCAGACTTCTGTCACGATTTTATGCCAGCACATACATGCTGAAGACCCTGAACAGGAACACCACAAAGTTCTGACTTAAAAAGAAGCAGCATACGCAGCGACAAAAACTTCGAAACTACTAGCCGTCTTGTTGACCCAAACGACGCACGGAACCGATTTTGCCAAGTTTCAGTTCTTGATCTTCTTCTTTGCCCTCAGCTGAAAAATGGGAGAAACAAAGGGAAACATTAGGCAGTCACACCAACCAGCAAAACAAAGTAGCCCTTGGTTGTGGGTTTCAGCTGTGCACATCATAATTAGCATCTCGGATAAGCTAAGCTAAGCTAGTAACTAACTTTGACAACATACAAAGTAGAAAACCACATAATGCTCCAAACATTATGAATCGTATGACATTTCTAGAAGACTCAATGAAAGTCATAAGGAGACCAAATGACATGACTTCGTACATTTCATGTCATAAATTCTGAAGATTAATGCTAAGTTCATCACTAACATACATGTCTAAAGCTGGCTGGTATCAACTTGCTTATACAAATCTAAAAATATGACCAATTGTTATTGTAAGTCACTGAAAACACAAATTTAGCACTTTCGAACAGAAGTGCTCACCTGGTTGCTGTGTACACTTCTTCTTCTGCGGCAGTTAACAGCCCTGGGGTGCAGGCGCGCATAGCACCTGGATCAAATATAAAGCACTTACATTACCCAATGTTCATAATGAATATAAGATTTTCCAGATGCAAATGCAATACTATTTACAAAACTTTGCAGGAAAACACTGCATTATCCAGGTAAAAAATCAACACAAAGCAAACTTAATTGTAAGGCAGTCAACCTCAAACTCAGACAAAACAAGAACCAGGAAACTTGGCAGTGATTTACGGTTGAGCGATTGGCAGGTCAGACAAAATATATGCCTCAAAAGTTATGCTCATAATGTGACTTCACACATCTAATTGATTCATCATTCCAGCCAACCAACTGTGCTAGGAGCCTATGACAGCACAAACCCCATTCAAAGATACTGCAACTGAACAAACAAGTTATACTACCTAAACACAAAAAGCTCTAATAACATTCAACAGATAAGCTCTAATACAAAGAGTAAGGAAAAGGTAGGCATGGCATAAACAAATGAAGCGAAGATACATGCTGCTGACAATTAAAATAATAAAACAACCAAAACAGAGTGTAACAGAATATTAAACAGAGGCATGACAATGATAACACTCATAAGAGCAAAAGCCAAATTAAAACAGCTGCCACGGATGTAGCAGAACATTAAGCAATAGCATGGCAGGTCAGACAGATTGTATGCCTCAAGAGTTAAGTTCATAAGGAAACTTCACACATCTAATTGATTCATCATTCCTTGCCAATGAACTATTCTAAGCAAACACAAAAGCTGCTGCTTTCGATCTTCAACAATGGGGCACTTAAAAACAAGTGTAGCAGAATGCAGAAGAACACTAATCAGTGGACTGGCAGGTCAGACAGAATGTATGCCTCAAAAGTTAAGCTCATAAGGTAACTTCGCACATCTAATTGGTTCATCACTCCTGCCAACCCACTGCACTGAATGAAATTGAAAACAAAGATGGTGGATTGTCACAAGTGGACGCAATGGAAATGGAATTGAAAATGTCCCACCCGTGGAAATCAACTGCTGGAGTGGGCTAGGCAGATGACAAAGTATAGGTGGGTGTCAATCTCTGGAGCCATGGGGAACCCAATGCCACACATAGAGGTCAGCGAGTTAAGAACCCACAGTTCCACTAACGTGGCAGCACGAGGATCGGCTAGCACAATTAGAACGGAACTTGTACAAACAAAAATGCTCCGTTGCAGGTATCTACAACAAACTAGGAGCGTAATCACAAGTCGACAAGATAAATATATCCACCACAAAAATAGAATGATTATTGGGACGCGGTGGAGAAAGGTGCTCACTTGCGGCAGATCATCTTGTCCTGGTTGTACTTGCGGGCGAGCGCCTGGAGAGAAGGTTCAATGATGCCACCGCGGAGGCGGAGGACGAGGTGGAGGGTGGACTCCTTCTGGATGTTGTAGTCGGCCAGGGGTGCGGCCGTCTTCGAGCTGCTTCCCCGCGAAGATCAGACGCTGCTGGTCCGGCGGGATGCCTGCACACGTCAAGGCAGACGAATCAGCCAGAGCAACACAGGGGAAGAGGGCGGTTCTCATATGAGATGAGCAAAGAAATGGATGCGTACCTTCCTTGTCCTGGATCTTGGCCTTGACATTGTCGATGGTGTCGCTGCTCTCAACCTCGAGGGTGATGGTCTTCCCCGTCAGAGTCTTCACAAAGATCTGCATCTTGACCTACCCGGCCCTCCTCCGAAGCTCCCCGGAACAAGCTTTAGCGCGGCGGCGGCACGTCGGCTTCGTGCACAGAGGGGCAGAGTGAGGAAGGCAGGGCGGCGGCCACCTGTTTTATACCACAACAGGAAGGCTAGGGTTTTAGTTAGGCCGGGCCTTTTCTTCTCGACCCACGGCATGATGAAGGCTGTAGGGTTTTCGTTGGGCCGGGCCTTTTATTCGACCCAAAATTATGAGCCTCCTGGCTCCCGGGCGTCCTTGTTACCAAATTTGGCTCGAGCAGACCACTTTTCGTGCCTGGAAGTCGTCTTCCTCCCCTCTGTCTCGGCGTCCTCGGAGGCGATTCGAGTTAGGTCCTAGGGTTTCAGTTTCCGAGCTCGACTTCGGTAGCGGCTCCCACCGTCGCCCCCATCTGCATCTCCCTCGGGTCCTCCTCCTTCCGCTCCCGCACATCGCCGCTTCCGTCGTCTCCTGGGGCGACTCCGAAGGTCGGGGCGTCGTCATCCCGGCGAGCTCGTCCCCATCCCCGGCAAACTCGTCACTGTTCCCAGCGTCCTTGTTCCCGTCCCCGCAGCGCCGCCACCAGCCCCCGGCGGCATCACGGCTTCCCTGCTCCTCTCGCAGCGGCGCGGCTTCCCTGCTGGGCTGCTCCCCTCGCGGCGGTGCGGCGAGGCCGCCCCTTCAAGCAGCGGCGCGGAGAGGCCCTGCAACCCCGTCGCAGCCGCCATCGCCTCCTCTGCGCGAGGCGATTTCCCCCTTCGAGCGGATCCCCTTCGCTACATCAGCACCGAGTGCTGAGAAGATTCGTTCGGCCCATCTCCATTCCACCCAGTTCGTGAACAGAGTCCTGTGGCGAAGTAGAAGGCGGTGTGCCGGCGTCCACGGTGGAGACCATCCAGGCGCCATCAAAGACCGGAGAACCAATATTGCTGTGTTTGTTGCAGAAGCATCTTTGACGCTACTGGAGGAGAACACACTCAATTTACTGTCATTAGAAATTTTTTAATGCATTCCACTTCTGTCAGCCTGCAGAGCATTCCATTATTTCCAACCTTATTGCAGAGCAGTTCTCTACTTTTTAAAAAGCTGAATGTTTGTATATGCTTCGATTATTATCTGCTGGATCAAATCTAGCTGAGGATGCTAAAATAGACAAGGGAGGAAGAGTCTTTGAGCTTGCTCTTGCCTTCTGTTCTTCACCTGTTTCAGATTTTGAATCGAAGGTTTTTTTTAGTCCTTAAGGTGCTGAAGAAGTGTGTCAAGCTGCCGGTTCCTAGCGCAACTCCTGTATGGAGTAATTGGCGTTTGGCTTTTGGTGTATATGGAACAGAACATGCTATTAGAGCAAAGAAGATGGAGGAATTCCTTACTGCTGTTGGATTTCTCTTTAGTTTCCTCTCCAAAAGAAGGCCAGCTTGTGCAGTTTCAGGGTTCGCGACTCTGCGATGATCTGTTGGAGGAGGCTGTTTCGTCCCGATCCTCGGCGTCCCTTCCTGCTTGCTAGCTCGGGCCAACCTGGCTTTTGGTTGGTTGAAAGAAGAAAGCGACGGACAGGGATTCTGATAAGGGGAATTGCCAAAGGGACATCAAGCTTGCAAAGAAAATAGAGAAGAAGAAAGCGATAAGTGCAAAGGACATTGATGGGCGGGCTCCCTCGCGGAGTGCCGCCATCCTCAATGAGTTGCTTAAGCTGGAACTGCCGTGGGCTTGGCAACACCGCTGACGGTGAAAGAGCTTCAGCGATATGACGAGGCAGGTTGCCCCTTCTGTACTCTGTGTCCAGGAGACACAAGTGCATAAAGGCAAGTGTGGAGCAATTGAAGTCCACTTTAGGCTTCGATTTTGCTTTTGCTGTTACTTAGTTCGGTTGGCGGCCTAGAATTTTGGAAGAATAATATTAATTTACAGATTTTACCCTACTCACAATATCATATTGATGCCATTGTTCAAGAAGGCGATCAGGAACCATGGAGACTAACTTGTGTGTATGGGGAAGCAAGGACCAGTCATAAGTATAAGGCGTGGGATGTGCTAAAATTTATTAAATCTTCGTCTCCTCTACCTTGGGTGTGTATTGGTGATTTTAATGAGATTCTTGATGGGTCGAACATGTCGGTGTGCAAACGAAGCTATGCCGGATGGCGGGTTTCGGGGAGACCGTCGGCGTGTGTGGTTTGGCGGACCTTGGCTTTGAGGGAAGGAAGTGGACATATGAAAAGGTTCTTGGCGGATCTTTCCGCCGGGTTCGTTTGGATAGGCGTTGGCCACGGCACGATTGGATGGTGCGCTATCCCCGGCTGGGAATTAAGGCACCTCTCGCATGACTGCTTTGGATCATGGGCCTATTACTCTTAGCGGAGATCGGATGAACCTAACAACAAAAAAAAAGAACTTCAGGTATGAGGTCATGTGGGAAACCCATGAAGACTTCTCACTCTCGGCGGCAAATGTCTGGGGGTGTCGGAAGCGTCAACTATGGTTGATCTACAGGCGCAAGCTAAAGGGCGTTAGTGGCCATTTACTGGCTGAGGAACGATCGACATTTGGGAATGTGCGGCGGGGAGTTGGGGAGCTAGCTCGCTGAGCTTGGAGCGGCTCGGTCGATCCATGCCGATTTGGTCCGACTCATGCTGAACAGAAGATCAAGGAACGTATTTTGGAACTAAATCACGGGAGGAGATCTTATGGCAACAGAGGTCCAGAATATGTGGCTTGCGGAGAGGGTGATAGAAACACACGTTTCTTCCATCTACATGCAAGCCGTAGGCGAAGGAGAAATAGAATCACTAAGCTGAAGAAAGATAATGGGGAGTTTACTGAAGATGAGCAGAAAATGAAAAGAGCTAGCAACGACTTTCTATAGAAATTTATTTTGTTCTGAAGGTGTGCATAACATGGAGGCTGTTTTGAGCTCAGTCCCGACTAAAGTCTCCTCGAGAGATGAACGAAAGGCTGTTGCGGCCTTTTGGGCACGAGGTCAAGGAAGCACATTTCAGATGTTTCCCACGAAGGCCCGGGACCAGACGGCTTTTCGGCCCACTTCTTCCAATGTCACTGGGAATTATGTGGTACGGAAGTGACCTCGCAGTATTGCGGGTGCTACGAGGGGCGAGGATCCTAAGATAATCAATGATACAACTCTAGTGTTAATACCGAAAGTGGAGAATCCAGGAGGATCTTAGTCAGTTCCGTCTAATCGAAGCTTGTGCAATGTAATTTATAAAATAGCTTCTAAGGTAGTGGCAACGGGATAAAGTTGATCCTTCACAAATAATTTCGAAGAACAATCGGCCTTTGTTCTGGTAGGCTGATCACGGACAATATTATTATGGCATATGAGTGTCTACATTTCATGAAAAAAGAAGCGTGCGGGGACGAGATATTGTGCTCTCAAGTTGGATATGCGGAAGGCGTATGGTAGGGTCGAATGGCCATACTTGAGAGCTATCATGTGTAAATTTTGGGTTTTCATCGGGTATTGGGTGGAATTGATTATGAGGCTGGTTACGTCGGTTTCATTCTCAGTTCAGCTCAATGGAGATAGCCTGGAATCATTTGTGCCAACACGAGGGATTAGACAAGGCGATTTCGATCTCACCCCTATCTCTTCTTGTTAGCAAAGAGGGCCTTTCGTGCCTCTTGAATTCAAGAAACCAATCATTAGCGCTCAATGGCATTAGGGTGGCTCCATCAGCTCCGACGGTTAGCCATCTACTCTTTGCAGATGATAACTGCGTTTTTCAAAGGCGGATGGGGCGAAAGTGCTAGGGGAGATGAAGAACGTGTTGAGCACCTATTGTCGAGCCGGGGACGACAAATTAATATGGACAAATCTTCGATCCACTTTTCCAAAGGCCGCAACCAAAGCTTGAGAAATGAGATCAAGGATATTCTTGAGGTACAGAATGAAACACTGAAGGAGAAATATTTAGGAATGCCATCGGATGTGGGTTCATCTTTAAATGGGGCCTTCAAATATATAAAGGACCGTGTATGGGATAGAGTACAAGGATGGATGGTTCAATGCCTTGGCAGGAGGGAAGGAAGTTCTCATTAAATCCGTAGCTCAAGCTATTCCAATCTTCTCTATGTCTTGCTTCAGATTGCTGCGATCTGTGCCAACATATAGATGGATTCTTGAGGAAATTTTGGTGGGGCTGCAAGGATGGGAAGAGGAAGACATGTTGGGTGGCGTGGGATGACATGACTCAACCAAAAGGTTTCGAGACATGGAATTATTTAACCTTGCACTATTAGTGAAACAAGCTTGGAGGATCTTGCAGGATGGAAGCTCGCTAAGTACCGGGGGTCCTAAAATCGGTTTACTTCCACGACAAGGATTTCTTGGTGGCGAGATTGGACTTTCACCCTCTCGCATTTGGCGTTCTATTCTTGATGGCGGGGAGGTGCTAAAGGATGGCCTAATACGACGGATCGGAACGGGTGAAACGACTAACATATGGACAATGGATTGGCTACCTTCATCGGGGTTAAGGAGGCCGGTGCCGAGCAACCAGGCCAAACCAGCCTCAGCCCCGGTCGGTGAGCTCATAGACTCGATGTCGGCAAGTTGGGATCGGTGAAGCTTATGGAATTTTTTACACCACCAGATATAGATTTGATAACGCAGTATTCCACTCAATACAAGGCGGCAACAAGATTTCTGGGCTTGGCTTTGGGAGAAGCATGGTGTTTTCTTGGTTCGTTCGGCTTATAGAATCTTTGGTACATCGCAAATCTCTAGCCGGATCGGCGGGGGGCCTCGGACAGACAAGCTTTTTAGAAAGAGTGGTCCATGTTGTGGGGAATTAAAGTACCTTCTAAGGTGCGGGTTTTCTTGTGGAGGTTAGCCGGATGCTCTGCGCCATCGAGCGACCTTCTTCACCACGAAATATGGGTGACAGTAGTGCATGTCCTGGCGGGCGGCGGGGACTCGTGGCGGCACTCACTCTTGAGTGCAATATGGCTCGGTGCGTGCGGGCGCTGGAGAAGGAAGAAATAACTGAGCACATAATTCAGGTTCAAGATCTTAATGGGGGGCTGGTTGGCCGCTGTTATGCAATCTCTGAAGCATGATGACTTAATTCAGGTTATTATCACACTTTGGGCGTCTGGTATGCGAGACGGAAAGCTATTCAGAAGATATCTTCCAAAGCCCCTCTCGACACATAATTTTGTTTTTCGAGTTACGTGACGGATCTTCAATCGATGAAACCACCGGCTAAGGAGAATTCAAGAGTCGAGAGAAGTTCTACCCGGTGGATTCCTCCACCATCGGGTGATGAAGATCAGCGTCGATGCGGCCTTGTTGAAAAGGTCCTGTTTGGTTTTGGTAATTGGTGACAACTTAGGTGGACTAAATTATGTATGTGAGATTTGCAAGGGATTTAGTCCCACAGGTACATGTGTGTGAGCAACTATACCATGGAGGTGGTGTGATGTGTTGCAAGGCTCACACATGTGAAGTTGAAGGAGCTTAATGCATGATACATGACATGGAGTCATGGCTAGAGGTGAAGATCAAGACAAGACTTGATGGGGATCAGTCGGTGAAGAGGGCAAGTTGGGGCTTTGAAGCCGTTGGTACAGGGGTGTCGGGAGGAGCTGAGCGAGACTTGGCGGCCGATGAACCAGGCGACGGTGAAGCAAGGTGAGTCAAGATCAGTGGACCCAAAGTACGTGATGATGGAAGTGGATCATATCATTCATGTGAATGTGGGTTGCATGTGTTGCATCGGCATTGGAGGAGATGGAATGGAAGCGCATAAAACAAAGGTATGCGCCTGGGGCGTTTCCATTTCATAGGTCATAGGTGTGTAGTGAAGTTGATGGCCGGATTTAGGCGATCACCGTACTATCAAGAGGGGCAAGGCTGTTTGCATACCCGGTCATCTAGTGCCATGACGATCTAACTTTGCATTGTGTTAACAGGATGTGGGGTGTGTTCTGGAAAGTGAAAACCCTTTTTGGTAAATGTTTGTGAAAATGCTAACACACTTGCACAAGTTGGTGATCACTTGGTGGTGTTGGCACATTTGCAAAAGGATGGTGTTCTCTGCAGGGTTAAGAGGGGTTTGGGATCCTCTCTCCCTCCTTAAACTTGCGAGGCGGTCTGGCAGCTTTCGGGAAAGTGAAGTGCTTATTTCCGGTATTCTTGTAGGAGGCCGAAGTGTTAGCGAAGTCGTCGGAGTGTTTCGCTGAAAACACCGACAACCCAGTAACCCAGGTGGACGGTGTCCAGAGTCAAGTGTCTTGTCAAGAGCGTTTAAAAGTCACCGGGGCCTCTTTGCGACGGATGATCCGATGCCGCGTCGGTCGCGTGCCTGGCGAGGCGCGGCGGAAGAGGTGACCGAATAATCGGGGAGTCCGTCGATCTTACCGGGACGCGTCCGGCCGGAAAATCGATTTTGGAAGTCTTCGAAGTTGAGACCGACGCATTTGGCGTCGGCGTCCGGTGGTGCGGCGGGACGCGTCGGTCCAGGCGTGGCGCTGCGAGTGAGTTAGCCGTTGCGTGCCAACGGCTACTTTCAAAAGCGAGGACATCGTGGCGTCGCGTGAGCCGGCCGGGACGCATCGGCCGGACGGCCGATTAGATCACTTTGCGAACGTCCGGTCACTCGGCCGACCGGGTTTCAACAACGGCTCTTTAGCCCTTGGGGCTATAAGAGGTTGTCTTGGCGGCTTGGGCCGCTGCGGAGCACCCTTGGGCCTATGTGGCTTTGTGTGAGAGTGTTTGGAGAGCCTCTAACTCACATATGCTTGTAGTGATTACTTTGGATTGTGAGTTAGTGATTCTAGTGCATTGCATTGAGAGATTGCAAGGTGTGGCACTAGGTGAGTGAGTTGTGCCGGTGGTGCTTATTACTCTTTGGAGGTTGCCACCTCCTAGACGGCTTGGAGGCTTTCAGGACATCGTAGCACACTCGGAGATTGAGTGGTGCTCCGATTGCTAGTCACGTGGAGTGACATTGTGAGGGGGATTGTGCTCACCCCCGCTGGGATCCTTAAGAGCAACTCTAGTAGAGCGTGTCATTGAGTTACCATCACTTGGGTAGTTGCTTGGGGCGGCAGGTGGGAGGTCTAGGCATTGGATGCCTATTAGGCCCCGCAACACTTAAGAGTGGTCGACACAACGGGACTAGCTTGGTGGCAAACAAGTGAACCTCGGTGAAAAATCGACGTGTCAACTTGTCTACTCTTCGCCGGGTTTGCATTCACTAGCTAGTATTTTCTTGTTCATTACTTATGCTAGTGAGTAGTGGTTGCTCTTGTGTAGCTAGTTTGCTTTGTGTAGCTTGCTAGTTACCTTCTTAGCTTGTGTGGCTTAGCGGTAAATTTGCGTGACTAGTTGGCTTGTGTAGCCTTGCTAGTCACATTGCTTAGTTTTGTGTAGCTAGCAATTGAGCTCACTAGTTAGGCTTGTGTAGCCGTGCTAGTGAGAACTACTAGTGTGCTTAGGCCTTGTGCGCTTTGCTCACTAGTATGTGTAGGTGCTCCTCGGTTTGATTGAGTACTAGTTGCTTAGGGTTTGTGTGACCTTGCAACCTAGTATTGGATAGGCGACACTACCTAGTCTTGCAACCTTAGTGACTTAGTTAGAATCTTTTGAAGGTGCTTAGAGGGGTGTAGTCCTTGTTAGGCTGATAGTTTTAATTCATTGCGATTAGATTTTAGAAAGGACTATTCACCCCCTCTAGTCGCCATCTCATCCCTTCACTTGTCCAAGGCTCGGGGAAAGGCCGCAGCTGCGGTTGCGTGAGCGGGCGTTTTTTGGGGGCTTCGGTGGTAATGGAGGGCAACTTGGAGCCAGAGACGATGGAGGCGATAGCTTGTGTGGAGGGCTGCTTCTGGCTGATTTGCTCCTCAGAACTCGTGACCGGGCGTGTGACAATGCCGGTGTTATTGCGAGCATCGCGAAGGGAGTCCGCACGTATGGACATGTTGTCCAGAAATCGAGCTAGATCATGTGAGTTTAGATGTGTTGAGTTTGTCCATGAAGGAAGGCAATCAAATGTGGATGCTCATAATTTATCTAGGAGTTGTATTTATTTATTTAGGCGACATGTTTGGTTTGTAACTCCTGCCGATGGCGTTTGTATTTTTATGAAGGTCAATAAAAGATTTTCATTCCCCTAAAAACCAAATTTGGCTCGAGCCAACCGAGATAACTCAACCGGTTTGGGTTTCTTGTGGTGAAACCTCGTCTATTCGGATTTAAGTTCTAGACTTACATTAGTACTGGTATTTTTTTAAATTTATTTTAGAATTTAACGACGCTATTCTTTCTTTCAGGTAGGTGACGTGTCCGTTGATGAGGCGCCTGTGGTAACTTCGCAATCTCGAGATTTATCGGTCCAATTCAGTTCTTTGAAAGGTACTCATAGGGGTAAGTTGTGCGCCGCGCGTTTATAGTGGTGAGTGTGCGCGTGTATGTGAGCGTATAATCAGAATCGGGTCTCGCAAAAAAAAAAAACAAATTTGGCTCAAGATCTGCTCAAAAGAAAAAAAAAAAAGAGGGGGGGCAAATTTGGAGAAAAAATATTATCAACTAAAAACATCTTTGAAATCAAAATTTTCCTTTGAAATTTTAATAAATAAGAGTTGAGTGTTTCGCCTAGTGGTAGGATTCTTGCTTTGGGTGCAAGAGGTCGTGAGTTTGATTCTTACAACAACTCATCATATATAATGTTTTTAATCAATAGTTTCATTTTATTGTACTTTTTAAATAGGCAAGTAAGTCTTTTGATGTCTTTTTATTCATAGCGCACTACCACGACAGGGAATCTATAGGGTTTACATATATTTTTAGTCACTAGTTTCATTTTGTTATATTTTTTAAAGTAAATAGGCAAGTAAGTCTTTTTTCTACCACGGTAGGAAGGTTTTCATTAGAGGTCGTGATTTTAATTCTCAAAACACCCCAATATACTTAATATTTGATGACTTTTTTTACCGTGGCAGGTTCTAGGATTTTTATTAGGCTAGTCTCAATGCAAATTTTGTGACACTGTTATTAAGATTCTGATGTGTTGGAGATAGTGTAGATACGTTTCATTCCCATAAATTATTTCATCCCATAAAACTTTTTCACCTCTCCTTTTCATAAATATTATGCCACATCAACTTATTTAATGCTACCAAACTCTGATGAAACCTCCATTGAAATTATCCTTTGAATTTACATTACACTTTATGAATTGGGTGTTTGGTTTAAGTGCCCATGTGCCATGTTAGCAACTAAAATTCTATGAATTGTAATTTACATTTTAGAAATTGATAAGTGGGTATTTAATCTAGTGGTAGGATTATCGCTTTTGGGTGCAAGAGATGGTGAGTTTGATTCTCACAAGACCCCATTACAATTGTTTTTTTAGTTGCTAATTTCATTTGTTTTAATAAACAAGTAAGCCCTGACTGAAAATTATGGTTTACTTTCATTTTTTTAAAAAAGGCAAGTAAGTCCAACACCATGTAACTCTCCTCTCTATTTTTAGAAAAAATAGGCAGTAAATTAGGCTGAACAAAATTTTGATTCACTAGTTTCATTTTGTTTTGAGTAGGCAAAATGCGTATTTTTTACTCACTAGTTTCACTTTGTTTTGAACAAAAAGCAAGTCAACATCGCATAAAAAACTATCTCCATTACCACCTCGTCCTCCTCCTTTTCCTCCTTAACCAACGACGCCCATGGCCAGAGGAGTGGGGGCGGGTGGGGGTGGATTCTTAATATATTTACATTGTATTGATCCTTATGGTTTGGTTTCTCTTTTTCATCAATGAGATGGTGGCGAACATGGTCTAGTTGAATAATGTCTTTTCAGTCTCTCCCTCACATTAACGATGTTTGATCTAGCATGAGCAAATTCCCAGTAAGTAGAGTTGGCATAACTTAACGAAATCGAAAGAACCAAAACCGACAAATTTGGTTCCTTATTTAATTAAAGGTAGCAAAGAACTGAAATAATAGAAGAAAATGTAGTACCTCATGCTTACCAGAATTAACTGGCATGAATTGTACTTCAATTTCTTGTATGTTGAAAGACTATGTTTTTTTTACATATGACGTCTCATTTAAATTTCTATATATGATATTATATTGTTGTTGTTTTGTTATTAGTTATTGCAATGCTTGCCTAAATTTTGCTTTAAAACATTATACCTTTTTATCTTAACCTCTGTTTAGTCAGTTAAACCAGAACCAAAATGAAATAATAAAAACCAAATACTTCTAGATTTTCTAAGACCCATTGGTTCTCACTTAATAGGGAAGTGCATTTTTTAAAAAACGAGAAACTAAATCGAAAAACCGAATGCTCACCCTACCACTAAGTTGGTTATTTTTAAATCCTGACAATTGGTGTGTTTACTAGGGAAGCAGCTAGTTGGTTTTCAATGCGGCGATTTTGACCTCTTCTTTTGATCTTTTCTATGATGACGTTTGATATCTTCTGTAAGTTCTCCCTTATGATGGTGGGGATCATAAGTCTTAGTTTTTAGAAGGTTTTTCTAGTCTATGCTCCTTTTAGTGAATACTAGATCTTGTCAACGCCGAATCCATTTTGTGGTCTTCAAAGTTTTGACAAAGGTCAAAGGTGTTTGCATGTATCTCTTTTCTTTGTTGTTTTTCCAATGCGACTGTTAGCGATAAAAAGTGGACCAATGAAGAAGGCCACTGAATTGTTTTTTATGTGCCGTTTTTCTTTGTTGTCACTTGAGTCTGAAATTTGGGCTTTTTAAAGGAAATTTGGGTTGAGGTTAGAGGGTGTAGTGTCTCTTAAGTCTTAGGGCCATTTTGCTCTTAAAAAAATGAGAATGAAGTAAAAAAATGAGAATGAGATTCAGACACTAGAATTCTAGACTCCAATTATACTCAAACCAATTATTTGTAGATTTAATTTTTACTATCAAAAACAATAATCACTACAGAATAAATCCAATCACACTTTAACTTTTTATCCACAGTTCAGATTAAAAAAATGTTTATCCCTTTGGGTCCCGGCAGACGGCAGTGTGGCATCGCTGCAACCTGGTGGGACCTGCATTGCCTAGAGGATCCAACGAATGGACGGGCAGGATTCAAGCCTAGCGTCCACCCTTCTTCCTCCAGTCGCAGCAGCAACCTGAAGCGGCGGCCCGGCACCGGGCGCCCTGGCTCGGTGGGCGGGAAGGGGAAAAAGAGGGCGGGAAGGACCAGGGATTTTGCTAGGGTTTGCGGTTCCTGCTTCACACTGCCTGCCTCCTCAGACCTCAGTCCTCACCACCAGAGCCTTCGTGAGCAGGAGAGGAGGGAGGATGCCACGGAAGGCCACCAAGGCCAAGGAGGGGAGCCGCAGCCGGCTGACGCCGCGCAAAGAGGAGCCCGCTCTCGGCGACCATCGGCTCGGCACCAGCGGGCACCGGCGGCCGCGCTGACTGAGTCGGAGGTGGGACGAGCTGCCCAGAGCCATCGTGCGCCGCCTGGTCAAGGACAAGCTCTCCTAACGTCGCCGGTGGGGAAGGAGCCGAGGTCATCGTCAACAAGGACGCCATGGTCGCGTTCGCCGAGCGCCCGCATCTTCATCCACTATCTCCGCCACGTCCGTAACATCTCATTCCCTTCTCAGTCCCACCACTCTGCGATTCAGATCTATATTGCCGCTCGGTTTACTGTGATCCCCTCCCTCTGTCGCTCTGCTTGGAATCGGAGTTTGGAACTCGGAAGAGAAATCAAGTAATCTGATGCTATCATTTTGTTGAACAGGAATAGTGAGGTCCAACATATTTTATCCAATCGAATCCCTGTGTATTTTGGGGAAATTTGTAGAATGCCGCCATGAATCAAGTCTCCAAGTAATATATATGGCATATTTACTGTGGTAGAGTTACTAGTAGCGCATATTTTGTTCCATAACAATTTCGGCTCATTTGTAAGTGGAAAGGGGTATGGAAATGGAATGCCCATGATCTAACTTTTGGAAGAAAGGGTTTTGCTTATTGTAACATGGAGGCTCTCGATTTTTCAAGATGGAAAAAATGGGCTCCCAATTTCAGTATAATCTGCTTCTTCCTTATTAAGGTATCCAGGATAATATAATAATACAATGATGATTTTGTCTGCAGTGCGAATGATATGTGCAAGGAATCAAAGAGGCAGACCATCAACGCTGATGATGTCCTCAAGGCGCTTGATGAGATGGAGTTTTCAGAGTTTGTAGAGCCTCTTAGGACTTCACTGCAAGGTCAGTTGTGCTGCCTTCATCCTGTTAGCACCTTGTTAGATGCTCCATGGTGTTATTGAGATGTTAAGGCAATGCAGAGGAAAACAGCAGGAGTTTCAGCTTTGGATTGTGGATTGTGCCTTTTTACAACGTGAAGCTTAAACAAACAGTGAAACAGGCAGCTTTTGACCTCAGATTCCACAACCTTAGGTCGTGTTGGATTGTAACAATCCAAGAAGCTGGACTTCCTCTGCTTTTTCACATATTGTAACTTGAAATTACCCGCAATACCACTCGTTACAGACCCCTGGTCAAGTGGTGCACACAACAATCAAACAACCCGATCCAAAGCTTTTCACAATCTACAAGCTGCTTTTCAGAATCCTAGCTGAAACAAACAGGCTATTACTCATTGTTATACTAAGCTTAAGTTTTACTGTCTTACTACATTAGGTTGAGTAAAAGGTTATTAACAATACTCACAAGTTCTATAAGATTCCATCCCAATAATTTCCCTAGATTTTGTAATCTTGTTTTGCATGGCTGTTCTGCCAATGAGAATGGCAATCCATATGAAGTTACATACAATTGTTGGGTTTTGTAGTGGAGTCTATTATTTTATCTGTAGCCCATCTGATCTGATTTTTCCTTTGCCCTCATTCTTTCCTTTTCAGAGTTCAGAAACAAAAAATGCAGACAAAGGTCAAGCAAGCAAGAAAACAGAAGGAAAAGAGACGGAAATTAAATGAAGAGACATACTCCGCAGCAGGAAAATGATCCAGCTGATGGTGCCAAGGAAAATGAAGAGTAGCTGTCAGAAGCAAGCAAAACCAGAAGGAAAAGAGATGGAAATTAAATGAAGAGACACTTCTGCAGAAGGAAAATGATCCAGCTGATGGTGCCAAGGAGAATGAAGAGTAGCTTATCAGAAGAAAAGGAAGAATATAATTAACTTTTTGCTGCAGTGGCAGTAACATGCAGAAGCAAACTATGTCAGTGTTTGTTAGTAGTTGTATTGATTTCTGCTCCATGTTGCTTCTGTAGCGCAAAACATTTTCTAGACTTGATATGATGCTGTATAATTCTAGTGCTCTATCAGTTTTCAGCTTGCTGATTGTGCAATTAAAATTCTGTACCTGATGAAATTGTGTTTTATGAATGATATCAGTACTATGTTGGTTGGCAGATGGCTGGATTTATTCTTCCAGTACTTGAATGGCTCATGGGTCACGGCATCCCTTAGATGTTGAAACTGAATGCTTTCTTTGGCAAATTGTTTGCTACTCTTATACAGTTTACTTACATACACTTGCAATCCCATGTGTCTATCTGGACATCCATATTACATATTATGGGTTCAATATTGATTTGACACATTAGCCATGGAGCATTCAACATGATGTTATAACCTTCATCAAGGAAGGTCTCAGAAACATGGAAGGTCTGTGGCTCTGATTGAACAATATTTAGAAGTTGGCATTGGTTTGGCAGAAATAACAAATGCTCGTCTTTTTCTTCTTGCAATGGCAATACATTTTTTTTATACATAAACATCATTGTAACTGTTCAAAAACCATCCACAACAGCTGCCTACAATTCAAATTCAGAAACTACTAGCTTGAACCTTAGTGACGATTATAGATGACCCAGAACTCAGAAAAATAATAAAGGGTAAATGTTTGACTTTGAAAGAGCTAGATTTACAGTGCTAAAAGCTTACAGAATGAATCAGAGAAGTTTTCAGGCAGAACAATTTAAAACACGAATAAGCACACATTGATTTCAAATTGAGTGGCAACGCTTGATACAAAAAAAAATGTCTCATGTTCTGAGACCCAATCAGTAATCATAGGCTACAAGAAACTGCAGAATGACCAAGGTACAATTCACAAACACTAATCAGAACTGCTGTGGTCTTCATCTCAAACAATTTGGCAAACATCAACACTACATCATTTGCACAACTGAGTCTGAACAAGACTAATCTTGTCAGGACCTGGTGATACATGTTTTAGGGATCCTTTCGCCAAACTTTTCAACTTTGACCATCATCAACACACAAAAACTTACATCATAGTTTTGAAGGAAACTAGGCGACCCAAGGCGAGCTGGATAAGCCTTTTATCGCCTGGGGGTGACACCTATGTGGCAAGGCGCAACTAGGCTCCCCAAGGCAAGCTGGCGCCCTAGACGCCTAGGCGACACCTTTGAAACAGTGTAACATAAATTGACGATGCAAGATAGATCTTAGATTCACCACGGAAGTTCTTTCAAAATGTCCAGCTACTTCATTTAAAAGGTCATATTTTCATAGAAATTATTGTTAGAGTTTCACTTTGTAGAACATGTCAGCTGTCTTAAACAAGACGCATTTCTTTGAAGCAGAGAGAGTAGCTCACAAGACATAACTGTGCTCTACTTCAGTCCATTCCCCATTTCCGAACTACTCTTTCTTTCGCAGACATTCCAGCCTTTTCTTTCACAGGCACTCTAGCCACATTGTTACTGCCAATGGTACTTGACTTTGGTCCAGATCGTTCAATCAATGCATCCTGGAAAACGCAGCGAGCTATGAAGGAGAGTATGCGCCGTGATTCGCCGCAGCACAAGCAGCAACGAATTGATAACAGCAGCCACCAGTAGATTGAAGTTTGCAATCAGGAAAAAACTGCAAAAAAATAAAATAAAATTGAGCAATATACTTAGCAGACATTTAGGCTGGCAGGTCAAACAATGCAACAAGGTTTTATTTTGTTTTACCGCTGCAATAATGCCAAGGATCGTGAAGAACAGTTTGTTTTGCTGCATCCCAGAAACCTCCACCAGTAAGCCTAAACCACCTGCCTCCTCCTGACCATCCTCCACCACCAGCAGCAGGACGTCCAGGCTGGCCCCTTTGCCCCTCCTTTCAATTTCCACACTCCATTTGTCAAATCCCCAGCCTTCTTCTTCCCCAGGGCATTTTCCAGTGCTTTCCTAGCTTCATCCTGTAGGCAAAATAGTAATTTGATCCTGTAGGTCTGATAAGTAATAGTGCCTTTTTTTTATTTAAAAAAATAAACTACTACAAGAAGAAAAGGACTACTAAATCCTTGCAGTTTACAGTTTTGCTACAGCATTGTTATCCAAATTCCAAAGTTCAGTGAACAAAGGGGAAATTAACAAGTGCAATAAGTTTTTCACCAAAATTTATTCTATGTGGGTGCATTATCATTGAGTTATCATCTATATCCCCATAAGAAGGAAAAGTAATAGGATTTTCGCAGCACTTTCATAGGTTCGTTCTGAGAAAGCTTGTGCTCGATTTAAGCCAATATATATTTTGCGTGTAATTTTATTTTGGTTTCTTTCAGAAATCAGCAGTGGTATCGTTCAATACAGTCTTGCATATAACAGTGCGAGTTTCTGCGTATAAAAAGAATATCAGCATCGCATGCCAGAGGACCTCTGATTCCAACAAAGTACAGTTTTGTAAACAACGAGGTTGTCTAAACGTTAGTTGCAATGGGCAAAGAGGGGGGAAACGTCACTAGTAGCAGACATGTACTGCAATACACCAACTTGGTATGGTCACTATCTGTTTACATTACAGCATTCGGCATTTGATTAATTATCAAATAGTGTAAACAAATATAATCGATCGCATTATCTATAGCCCAATGTTCGACCCCAGAGAGCCAGAGTCAGACAATGAGACAACTCAATCCCGAGGCCGCGACGCTACTTGGGCCCTACCACATACGCGACGGAATCCACGAAAAATCATTCCAGATAAAACCAGCCATGCAACGTACACTGAATTAAGTACACCCGCCAAGAGATGCGTGGCTGCTGTGCCAGGCGCACCTGTTTCTTTGCGGCATCACCGCCGGAGAAGAGGCAGTAGACGCGGGCGCGCGGCCGCAGCAGTGGAGACTAAGGGCGTCCAGGGATACGGGGAATCGGACCGGCATAGGGGAGGACCTGTCGCCGGGGGATGGCGCGGAGGCGAGGGGAAGGCGGAGGAGGAGGCGCAGGCGACATTGCTCGCTCGCTCCGTGCGCCGCGCGTCGCGGCCGCGCGTGGGTTTGTGTCACGAGTCACGAGAGCTGCTGTTTATGCTACTGGCTACCTGGCCTTGCCTTTAGAAATGGCCCGTGTGCGCAAGTGCGTTCTCGTGAACAAACTTCTGTTCTGTGTCTCATGTGACAA